>SKCR01003578.1:0-26980 GCA_019454045.1 Zanthoxylum bungeanum
TTGGGTAGAAGTAGTATATCGCTAGCGGGAGTGGAAGGGAGTGGATTTGTTCTAGGAACAAATTGTTTTTATATATCCATCTGTATATCACTATTATTTTTTATGCACTTTATGATGTTTTAGAAGAATGCTTAAGGGTGTATGATGATGAGACCTAACAAAGATAATAAATTGATTGCAATTTACGCATAAACCCTCAATTTATATTAAGCAATTATCCTTCCATTGAATGATTCTTGTTCAAGATCCAAATTGGCATCGGTTTGTTGGCCAAAGTCAAGACCTTTGTCAATTGAGGATGTACTTGAATCATGAAAGTTTTGTTCCACATCGGTGTCTTGTCCAAGTTTGTGATTTGTTGGCCAAAGTCAAGATCACTTCTTGTCCAATTACATTGATTACGAAACTTTCCTTGTCAATGGGTCTCGCTTAACCGAATCATTAGGTTTGTTGTGCCAAAGCCAAGGCCTAGATGGTTCGGAGGATATGGTTAGGAAAATGTATTAGATACATTGGCATACATATGTTTTGGACTTGGATGTCCACCTAACCGGATCTAGGAATGGATGAGATCCAATTGATCTTTGAGATCTACCTAGTTAAATAGCATAACATTTGTTGGCCAAAGTCAAGGTTGTGTGTTATTTTAACGGGATCCTAGCCCACTAGGAAATGGATTTCCCGAGTTCTCAACAGAGGGTTAGAGACTTGATAAAAATAGTGGGAGGCTAGTATTGAATTTGCAATTTCGTTCAGATACTTAGCCTCACGCGTCTTTCAAAATTATTGTTTAATTAATTAAATTAGTTGGACTAATTCATTGTTATTTTTTCTTGTAACAGTTTGACTGTACCCATTTTATCGTTAACGAGATAGTTGGACTATCGTAGTTAAGATGGCTAGCAAGGTAAATGTCCGAGACATCATCATTGGTGACAATGTCTTTAAGGGGACAAACTTCGCTGATTGGGAAATGAACCTGAGGGATAGTCCTTGGGGCTGAGAGGATGCTGTATACTATACAAACACCTCTCCCGCCTAAGCCCAGACCCACTTGAGCTGGAGTTATGGAACTCACAGCAATGATTGTGACACAGCTCAGGCTATTATGTTAGCTTCATGACTCAACACTTTCATCGCCAAACAGAACAGGAACTTGGATCCTTATAATATGATGGCTAGACTTCGAGATCTCCACCGCTCCAACAAGCGGATGGAAAGGTATGAGTTGGTGAAGAAACTCTTCCGCGCCCGAATGACTGAAGGCGCATCAGTTGAGGCCCATGGGGCTCAAATGATCGCCGATATTGATAAGTTGGGCCAATATGGGAATAGTCTTGGAGGCTGAGCTGACCATAGATTTGATCTTACAGTCACTTCCTGATAATTGGAGACAAATCATAATCAACTATAAGTTGATGGATACTGATGACACTCTTGGAGAGCTGTTATCCATTTTGAAGGAGTCTGAAAAAAACTCCAAAGGGGGCAAGCGCGAGGCGCACTTTACATCGACCTCTCAGAGGCCAAAGGCTGGCCCCAAAGCTACTGGAGGGGTGACGAAGAAGAAACATAAGAAAAGGCTAAAGGCAAGTCGACAAAAAGCCTCTGGAAGCCAAGGGACAAATCTCAAAGTGATGTCTGCCTCAACTGCGGCAAGAAGGGTCACTGGAAACGTAACTGCCGAATGGGCAAAGGACACAAGGAGGATATCAAGGCAGGCAAGGCACTACCTCTGGTATGTTTGTTATTGAGATAAATATGACTACTTCTAGTTTTAAAAATTGGATTTTTGATTCTGGTTGTGCTGCTCATATTTGTACTGATTTGCAGGATCTGCAGGATAGCAGGATGCTGACTTCAGGGGAGATTGACCTACGAGTCGGAAACGGAACTCAGTTGCTGTTTGGCTGTAGGGACTTTTGTTTTGGATTGCCCTCGGGGCATATGCTAAACTTTTGAACTGTTATTATATACCTAGTTTGACTAGAATATCATATCTGTATCTTTGTTAACCCAGCATGGGTACACTTTTGTATTAGAAACACTGGTGTTATTTATATAAAAATGATGCAGAAATTTGCACTGCTGTAGCAAATAATGGCCTTTATATTTTGAATATAATGTATCTCCTAAAAACAACAAAAAGGCTCAAAGGAGTAATCTAAAAGATGAAGCTTTTCATGTTGGCATTGTCGTCTAGGACACATCAACAAGACTACGCATATCCACACACTTTCGAAGAGTGGGTACTTGGACGGATTTGATCTTAATTCATATGATGTCTGCAAAATGCCTAAATCACCTTTAGTGGTAAAGGTGAACGTACCACAGAACTGTTAGCCCTTGTTCATAGTGACGTATGTGGGCCCATGTCTAGCCAGGCTAGAGGTGGATATCATTACTTCGTAACCTTTACGGATGATGCATCTCGTTATGGTTATGTGTATCTAATGAGACACAAGTCGGAAACTTTTGAGAAATTCAAAGAGTTTCGACACGAAGTAGAAAAAACACCAGGTAAGAGTATTAAGAACATTGCGGTCGGACCGTGGTGGCGAATACTTAAGTATGAGTTTCAAGATTACTTGAAAGAAAATGGTATTCTTTCACAGTGGACTCCTCCTCGAACACCACAATTAATGGTGTGTCTGAACGGAGAAACCGTACCTTGTTAGACATGGTAAGGTCGATGATGAGTCAAACTGAGCTACACATCCTTCTGGGGATACGCATTAACCAGTGCGGTACTTATTTTGAATAAGATTCTGTCAAAGTCTGTTGAACAGACTCCATATGAGAAATGGACAGGAAGGAAACCAGGTTTCTCTTTCCTGAAGATTGGGGATGCTGGGCATATGTTAAACGGGAAGGTACCAAACTAGAACCCAAATCAGATAAATGCCTTTTCGTGGATATCCTAAGGAAACCAAGGATATTACTTCTATCACCCACAAGAGAACAAAGTGTTTGTTGCTCTACATGCATTTTTCCTTGAGAAGGGATTCCTAGATGCAGTGGTAAGTGGGGGAAAGTGGAGCTCGATGAAAATCGTAGTGATACTGTTCCTGGCAATGAATCAACGACGGAACATAAACAGACCATCCAGGATGAGTCTGTACCACATCTTCAGATACACAAGGACCGCGTAGGTCGGAGAGAGTCAGGAAGGTACCTGAGAGGTAGGGGTTCCTGATCTCGCCTCATTAGATATTAATCTTATTGAGGATAATAAACCGACTACGTATGAGGAAGCAATACAGAATATTGATTCCACTTTATGGCAAGATGCCATGAAGTCCGAGATGGATTCCATGTATGCCAACCAAGTTTGGACACTGGTTGATGCACCAGAAGGCGTAAAGCCTATTGGATGCAGATGGATCTTCAAGAAGAAGCCGACATAGATGGCAACGTTCAAACGTACAAAGCTAGGCTTGTAGCAAGGGGTATCGTCAACAATATGGTATTGATTATGATGAAACTTTCTCACCCGTTGCCATGATTAACCATTCGGATAATGCTTGCAATAGCTGCATATTTCGATTACGAGATATGGCAGATGGACGTTAAAACCGCTTTCCTTAACGGAAACCTTTTGGAGGATGTTTATATGCAACAACCTGACGGTTTTATCGTACCTAGACTTGCAAACAAGGTTTGTAAGTTAAATCGATCCATTTATGGATTGAAGCAAGCATCACGGTCATGGAATCAGCGTTCGATGAGATCATAAAAGAATATGATTTCGTACAAAACGATGATGACCCTTGTGTATACAAGAAGGTTAGTGGGAGAGCACTGACTTTTATTGTCCTTTATGTCGACGACGTATTGCTAATAGGCAATGACATTCCCATGCTAACGTCGGTGAAAGCTTGGCTTTCATTAAAATTCTCCATGAAAGATCTGGAGAAAGCCTTTATTCTGGGAATAAAATCTACCGATAGATCTAGAAAACTGCTTGGACTCTCCCAGAGTACATATATTGACAAAGTGTTGAGAAGCGATTCAACATGGATCAATCCAAGAAGGGATTGATGCCAATGTCACATGGTATTCTTCTGTCTAAGGACTTGTTCCTAAACTAAAGAAGAGAGAGATAACTGAGTCGGATACCGTTCGCCTCAGCAATCGGATCGATCATGTATGCCATGATATGTACACGACCTGATGTGTCATATGCTTTGAGCATGTGCAGTCGCTATCAGGCCGATCCAGGTGAAGGTCACTGGGTGGCTGTTAAGAATATCCTTAAGTATCTTAGACGAACCAAGGATACTTTCTTAATTTATGGAGGTGGAGAACTTGAGGTGTCTGGGTACACCGACGCAAGTTTCCAAACCGACAAGACGACTTCAAGTCGCAATCCGGGTACATTTTTTGTTTGAATAACGGAGCAGTGAGCTGGAAATCTTCCAAGCAGATACTGTTGCCGATTCAACAACTGAAGCGGAGTATATTGCTGCATCGGAAGCAGCAAAGGAGGCAGTTTGGATCCAAAAATTCCTAATCGGATTAGGAGTAGTTCCGTTAGCTGCTGAGCCTGTACCATTGTATTGTGACAATAACGGGGCTATAGCACAAGCTAAGGAACCAAGGTCTCATCAACGATCCAAGCATGTTCTTCGGCGATACCATCTGATTCGGAGATTATACATCGTGGCGATGTAAAAGTCGAGAAGGTCGCATCGGATGACAACATTGCAGATCCGCTGACGAAGGCTGTTCTTCAGCAAGTGTTTGAACGACATGTACATAGTTCAGGTATTAGATGCTTGAGTGACTGACTATAGGCCAAGTGGGAGATTGTTGGACATTATGACCCATAACGTCACTGTTTTGTAAATGATATTGTATTATTGTACAAAATTAACTATGCGATAATGAAATTGCCCTTTTGCCGTTTTGTAAAATTATTTACTTTGATTTATTAATGGCAAAAGTCCATATGATTAGTTCCGTATTGAGATGATATGAGACAGTATCAATATAAAAGGTTTAATCATTAAATATCCTAGTCGGAGTGTTATCGAGATCGGACATCGATAATGCGGAATAGACTAGTATTGCACTTGTGCAAGTTGTGATGGCACAACGGCATATTCTCATATATTTAAGTATTGGATACTTATGCAAGTGCGGTAGGAGGTTGTGTTTATACCGATGGTACGGAAAACAGCTTCGCTCTGGATAGACCCTGCGGAATCCCATTGGTAGTATGTCTGCGTGTCTATGGGAGGCCGCATCAGGGTAGGTGTATATGGTCTTAACCTGAGACTTACATCGCTAGTACTTGCGACAATCGGTAAACTTTGGTTTTGGTGGTTCAGGGCTTTAACCGGTTCTGTGTACGCCTCTTCTGGGTTTATCGAGAATCGTAGTGTACTGGATGTGATGTCAAGATGGAAGTATCACTTCAGACATATGGAGATGATGATCACGCAGGATACAAAACTAGTCCTCTATAAAAGGTTGCAACCGTCGGGACAATATGACCAGGTCAGGATTGTCCGATTTAAAGAGACTAGTTGTTTGATATCCGATATATGTTTCGTACGGGGCAGACACATCTCCAGCCCCAGGCCTAACATGTGATCGTCCGATACTGGATCGATATACGCGATACTGCGGTATACTACGCTTGATAAAGATCTTATATTCCAGTAAGAATATTTCTGGAGAATTGGGTAGGCATGGCGCTTTGCTAGAAGCCAACCTTGTCTTGTGAATCGGTAAAAACGTAGTACGAGGTACGTACGTGTTTGGATTATCCAACGACCGTATTACTGCCAACATATCCGGAGATCTCTTGGGTCGCTTCCTGAAGATTCACCTATGACGTTTGATTCGAACCTTATTAATCTTGGATTAATTGCGGAGAAACTTTATCTTGGATAAAATGCCTTATTAGGAGAGAGAGAGAGATCGATTAATTTGGAATTAATCGATAAAATAATATATTCGATATTATTAAACGAAATTAGATTTCGACGCGGAATTAAATCGGATTTTAATTCGGGCAAACGAATTAATTTAGAATTAATTCATTAGCGAACTGAATAGTAATTTCGCAAGGCGTAATTATTTAATTCACGTCGCGACGGAAATTCGTTAATTCGGAATTAACGAAACCGAGCCCAAAAGTGCTTGCGGACACATTCGTATTTTGAATCGAGTGATATCCGCAAATCACATCGCGATATCTCATTACTTAATACGAATAGATGGTGGATGTATCTAGTCTCCTTTGAGGGATGATACATTGTCTGTAATCTCAAAGTGTGGTAATGATGGCAAATGATGGATTTCATTTTGGAAGGAAAGCCATGCACGGTTTTGAAGGATTTTTTTGCATTAAAAAATTCTTTTGGTATTAGATATCATATCACTTTTCATTTTCCTTTGAGTCTCACGGTTTTTGGCATGCAAAGGAAACAAACAAAATTAAAAGTGAAACACTCTCCTCTTCTTTCTCTCTTGCTCACGCCGTGAGCTGCATAAACAAAGGCAGAAAATTGTTTTCTCATTCTCCATTTTTGCTAGCACAAGCAAGGAACAAAAGAGGTGATAGGGAAACGCATTTGGAGCTTGGAATACTCAAAGATTTGAAGCTTCTCTCCATCTTCTTGCTGGCCGAAACTTCATCCTTGGAGGCTCAAGGATCCTCATCACCATTTTCGTCACATAGCTTTGTAAGTATGTTTCCGCCATCCTTCAAGCTTTGCATGTATGATTATTGTATTTCTATTGCTTATCTTTCCTTGGGACTAATTATAGTAACCAACAGGAAGACAGCAAGTCCAATTAAATAAATCGAATTTATTACAACAATTTCCAAAATTGCCCCCACCCGACTAATATCCATCCGATATACATTATTCATTCATCACAACCATGTATTCACACAAGCATGTTATCAATCAATCTAATCAAATTAATTAATCTGATAATTAGTGATCATCCAATGTTCAAACAACGATTTGATTTTGCGCGAGTCAAACTCGTTTTTGCGAATAAGTACTCAAAGTACGCATTGTCGAATTAAATTAAACTACAACATTAAATCCAATTTAATATGTATTTAATACTAATTCACTATTTTAATTCCAAATTAAATATTACACTTTATTAATAAACCTTTTACGACTTAAATTCCAAATTTAATCGTTACTGGTCTCAAAGGCCGATTAACGTCCAACGTTAATTTAATTCAAGTCCAATGGGCTTTCAATTAATTTCTTTAATGCATGGGCTTTGGCAACCAAAGCCCAATCAAGGAGTAACCCCATAAGCCCATAAATCAATTTCGGCCCATTAGGCCCAATTAAACTTTAAAGGTTCATTAAGTTGCATTTGGACTTTATGGAAGTGGTTTTGGGCCAAATTGGATCCAATCCAATTTGCCTAAACCAAACTTTGTACAACAAAGCCCAATAAGCCCATTTACAACTTTAAAAGCCTAAATCCAATTTTAAGGCCTAATTAATTAAATTCATAAAATCCAATTTCACATTTAATTAACCTAAAGTGTATATCATGATTAATCATCTAAATCAATACTTCCAAAACATCAAATTAGTCCAATTAATCATGTTCAACATCATCATCACATGTCCAACATATTAATGAAAAATCAAACCCATTCACCATGCTCAAAGTCTCGGCCAAGGGATGCATTTTTGTCCAAATCTGAATTCAATCCAATCAAATCCAAATTAACATTAAATCATCATCCCGAATGATTTCCAACAAATCCAATTATCAAAAATCAAAAATACCAAGACATCAAAGGGCATCCACATTCGGCCAAGGTAAGGAAATTAGGGATTTTTTGTTCAATTCAAAATTAAATCCAATTCAATCTTAAATTAACATTATCCAACATCATTACAACTTCATCCAATGAATCAAAATGAAAAATTCCAAGATTTCCATAATGCTTCTACATTCGGCCAACATGAATATTTGGGGAAAAATTGATCCAATAATTATTTCATTAAATTGATCCAATCAATACTTAATTAAACATGTTATAAGCATACTCAAACATCCAATTTAATCAAATCATGCTCAAAACAAGTTTACCCAATTTTAAGCCCTAAAAGTTTCATGCTTGAACCTAGGCTCTGATACCATTGTTGGTTTCTATTTAGGTCCCAAGATCATAACAAGCATGAAAAACATGTTTGAATACATCAAAGGAGATAGCGGAATACTCACATCGATCGGTTGAGACGATACGACAACACACAAAACGATTTTGGAATCCATTTCCACGCCCACTGCAGTGCAGTCCACTGCCATCAATTTTCAGTTTTGGATCTTAGATTTGGAGCTACAATCTTCGTCGTTTGATTCCCGGCTCGTGGGTGGGTTTCCCTAACATCTTCGTATGCCTCTTAGAAGTGTACTAGCACTTGGATCTTGCCACAAAATCAAGCTTCTTTCTCTCTTGGACTGTCACGTTTTTGGACAGTTTTTCACAGCCCCTTGGGCGCCACTTTGAGAGAGAGATAGGTGATGAGAAAGTTGGATGGAGAGAGAGAGAGTTGTCTAGGGTTTTCTCAATATTCATCTAATGAATTATTATCTTTACAAAAGTGTAGAGATCCCCTTTTTGTTATTCACCTTTAGGTAAAACCATTTTCACTTTTACCCTAAACTTGGTAGGTGTGGGTAAATGGTTTTTCAAAAGGCAAAACAAGGTAGTTGGGTGGTAGGTACACCTACCACACATGGGCCCCACATATTTGAATTCAAAATTCAAATATCTCTACGAACATTTGCCGCGGCTCGATTTCGTTTAATCCGATTAAACAAACTTCCGTCGTTAAATAATTAAATCTAATTTAATTAAATATCAATGCCTCGCAAATATATTACGAACGTCGTTTACGAATTAATTCTAAATTAATTCGTTCATTCGCATTAAAGTCCGACTTTAATTTCGTAATGAAATCCAATTCATATTAATATATCTGATATATTAATTTTAGCCCATTCGAATAAATTAAATAGAAAAATCAAATTTAACTATTAAATTTATTTTACCGATTAATTCCAAATTAATCGCGTTCTCTCTCTTTAGACGATATTTTATCCCAAATAAAATATCTCCGTAATTAATCCCAGATTAATATTCTCTATCATCTAATTAATCCCAGATTAATTAAATTGCGAGTCATACATCATCGGTGAATCATTGGGAAGCGACCCATGAGATCCCCGGATATGTTGGCAGTAAATACAGTCGTCGGACTATCCGAACACGTAAGTACCAAGTACTACGTTTTACCGATTCACAAGACAAGGTTGGCTTCTAGCAAAGCACCATGCCTACCCAATTCTCCGGAAATATCCTTACAGGAATGAAGGATCTGTATCAGGCGTAGTATACATCGTATAGTGCATATCGATCTAGTATCAGATGGTCACGTGCTAGGCCTGGGGCTGGAGTTGTGTCTGCCCCTTACGAAGCACATGTCGGATGTCTGGTAACTAGTCTCTATAATCGGATATACATGACCTAGTCATAATATCCCGATGGCCGCGCAGTACTTAAGAGTACTAATACCGTATCCTAAGTGACATCATCTCCACTATGACTGGAGTGATACTTCCGTCTTGACATCACACCCAATACTCTACGATTCTCAACATACCCAGTATTGGCGTACACAGAACCGGTTAAAGCCCTAGACGACCTCAACCAAAGTATATTGATTGTCGTAAGCATTAGCGGTGCAAGTCTCAGGTTAAGACCAAATACACCTACCCTGATTTCGGACTCCCATACACACACAGTCATACTGCCAATGGGATTCCGAGGGGGTCTATCCAGAGCGAAGCTGTTTCCCGTACCATCGGTGAAACACAACCTCCTACTACACTTGCATAAGTATCCAATACTTAAATATATGAGAACTATGCCCGTTATGCCCTCATAACGTGCACAAGTGCAATACTAGTATTTTACGTATTTATCGATGTCCAATCTCGATAATACTCTGACTAGGGATATTTAATAATTTATCCTACGTGGACTGATACTGTCTCATATCATTCTCCGTCCAGGAACAAATCATAGGGACCTCTCATCATTTATCTAGGTGATCTAATCATAAATGATAAGAGTGCAATCTTCTTTGTCACATAGTTAATTTGTACAACAACACCATGATCTGTACAAATAGTGACGCTATGGGTCATAATTGTCCAACAATACCAACTGACTACGTATGAGGAAATGATGCAAGGTATCGACTCCCTAATTATGACAAAGTGTAATGAATCCAAAATGGATTCCATGAATATCAACTTTGTTTGGATACTATTTGATGTACCGCAAGGCATTGTGCCTATTGTTACTATATAAGTCTTCAAGGAAGACGTACATAGATGGCAACATACCAACGTATAAAGCTAGGTTTTTAGCGGAAATGTATCTTTATCAACATTGTGCTGATTACGATTCAACCTTTTAATTGTTACCACGGTAAATCCATTTGGATAATGCTTGCTAAAGCTGCGTGTTTCATTTATGAAATATGACAGCTTTACGAGAAAATCGCTTTCCTGAAAAGGAAACATTTTGGAGGATGTTTACAACATCCCGTCGGTTTTGTCGTACCATAACAAGCAAACAAGGTTTGCAGGTTATTCAATCCATGTTTGGATTGAAGCAAGCATTAGGTTCTTGGAATTATCGTTTTGATGTAATCATAATAGTTTATGATTTAATTCAAAACGAAATGATTCTTGTATATATAAGGAGGTTAGTGGGAGAGCACTGACAATAAATGTCATATATAAATAATGATAATATATGTTATTTCTTGGAAATGATATTCCCATAATAACTATTGGTGAAAGCTTGGCTTTCGAGAGAACTCTCCGAGAAATCGTACATTGAAAAATGTACGCGACCTGGTGTCTCATACGCTTTGAGAATATGGATTCACAAACAGGCCAATCCAAGTGATAGTCATTGGATTGATGTTAAGAACATCCATTAGTATCTTAGAAAACTAAGGATACTGTCTTAATCTGTGGAGAATGAGAACTTGAAGTGACTGGGATCACTGTAGCAAGTTTCCTAAACCGATAAAATGACTATAAGTGGTAAACGGTACTATACAATTTGAATAACAGAACAGTGAGCTGGAAATCTTCCAAGCAAGATACTGTTACCGAATAAACAACAAATGCGGGTTATTACTGCAGCTGAGGTGGCAATAGAAGCCATTTGGATCGATACAAATTCTAATTAGATTAGATATAATTATGTTAGCAGCTGAGCTAGGCTACAACGCAGGCTAAAGAATTCATTGTCTCATCAACGATCCAGATACATACTTCGATATTCATCTGATTCGTTCGGATCATACATCGTGGCGATGTGATGATCGAATAAATCGCATCAGATGATAATCAAGCAAATTCGTTGAAGAAAGCCTTTCCTCAGTAATTTAAGCCAATCGTACATAGTTCGGGTGTCAGGCACTCGAGTGACTGGCTATAGGCCAAGTGGGAGATTGTTGGACAATTATGACCCATAGCGTCACTATTTGTATAGATCACTGTGTTGTTGTACAAATTAACTGTGTGACAAAGGTGATTACACTCTTATCATTTGTGATTAGATCACCTAGATATATAAATGATAGGAGGTCCCTATGATTAGTTCCTGGATTGAGAATGATATGAGACAATATCAGTCCACGAAGGATTAATCATTGAATATCCCTAGTCAGAGCATTGTCGAGATTGGACATCGATAAATGCGTAAAAGACTAGTATTACACTTGTGCGCGTTGTGAGGGCACAACGACATAGTTCTCATATATTTGGGTATAAGATACTCATGCAAGTGTAATAGGAGTTTTTGTTTCACCGATGGTACGGGAAACAGCTTCACTATGGATAGACCCCCTCGGAATTCCATTGGTAGTATGACTATGTGTCTATGGAAGTCCGAAACAGGGTAGGTGTATTTGGTCTTAACTTGAGACTTGCACAGCTAATACATGGGAAAATTAATATACTTTGGTTGAGGTCGTCCAGGGCTTTAACAGGTTCTGTGTACACCAATGCTGGGTATATTGAGAATCGTAGTGTGTTGGGTGTGATGTGAAGACGAAAGTTTCACTCCAGTCATATGGAGTTGATGATCGCGCAAGGATACAAAACTGGTTCTCTATATAAGGTTGCAACCGTCAGGATAATATGATTTGGTCATGATTATCCGATATTAAAGAGACTAGTTGCTCGTTATCCGATATATGCTTCGTACGGGGTAGACACTGTACCTGCCCCAGGCCTCGCATGTGATCATCTGATACTGGACAGAAATACACAATACTACGTATACTATGCCTGATACAGATCCTTTATTCCTGTAAGGATATTTCCGAAGAATTGGGAAGGCATGGTGCTTTGCTAGAAGCCAACCTTGTCTTGTAATTCGGTATAAACGTAGTACGAGGTACTTACGTGTTCGGAAGCATGACGACCGAATTTACTGCCAACATATCCGGGGATCTCATGGGTCGCTTCCCAAAGATTCACCGATGACGTATGACTCACACTTTTAATTAATATGGGATTAATTAGATGAGAGAGAAAATTAATCTGGGATTAATTGCGAAGATATTTTATCTAGGATAAAATATTAATTAAAGAGAGATATCGATTAATTTGGAATTAATCGGTAAATTAATATATTTGATATATTAAACGAAATTGGATTTCGACGCGAAATTAAAATTAGATTTTAATTCGCATCAAGTGTCAAACCACGTCACTTTGAGTGATGTGACAAGTGATTGGTTGATTGATGTGATTGAGTGATGTGGTGGTTGTTGGCATTAAAAGTTTGACTTTTTATTAGCCAAATTTTTGGTGTATGATTTAATAAAATCAAATACAAAATTTGACATCACACTTTCACTCTTCTCTCTCTCCACTCTTCTCTCATCTCACGCCCTTTAGGGGCTGTTTTCTTGCTTCTGGTTTGGCAGTTCTTCCGTGAACCAAGGGAGAAAAATGGGAAGAAAAGTTACGATTTCGTGGCAAAATCGGGAGTGCTAGCACACTACGGGATCATGCGAAGGTGATAGGGAAGTCCACCCATGAGCCGGGAACCATTCGACGAAGATTGGAGCTTGACGAAGGACCACCATTCACTCCAAACCAGTGAGCTTGGACTGCAGTTTGCCGTGACTGTGAGGAGCAGAATTTGAAGTTTTGTTGCCTACCGCGTCGCTCAACCGATCGATGTAAGTATTCTGCAACTTCCTCGAATGTATTCACACATGTTCATGCTTGATTTGTGATCCTTGGGACCCTTAGAATTTCCATAACGTAATGGTCTATGATTTAATTCAAAATGAAAATGATTCTTGTGTATATAAGAGGGTTAGTGGGAGCGCACTGACAGTGGATGTCCTATAAAATAATGATAATATATCATTTCTTGGAAATGATATTCCCATAAAAACAATCGGTGAAAGCTTGGCTTTCGAGAAAAACTCTCCGAGAACTCGTACATTGAAAAATATACGTGACCTGGTGTCTCATACGCTTTGAGCATATGGATTAACAAACAGGCCAATCCAAGTGATAGTCACTGGATTGAAGTTAAAAACATACTTAATGTCTTAGAGAACTAAGGATGCTATCTTAATCTGTGGAGAAGGAGAACTGGAAGTGACTGGGTTCACTACTGCAAATTTCCTAAACCGATAAAATGACTATAAGTCGCAAACGATACTATACAGTTTGAATAACGGAACAGTGAGCTGGAAATCTTCCAAGCAGGATACTGTTACCGTATAAACAACAAATGCGGGTTATTGTTGCAGCTGAAGCGGCAATAGAAGCAATTTGGGTCGATAACAAATATAATTAGATTAGATATAATTCTGTTAGTAGCGGAGCTATGAGTCAGCACAGGCTAAAGAATTAATGGTCTCATCAACGATCCAAATATATACTTCGATATTCATGTAATTCGTTCGGATCATACATCGTGGCGATATGATGATCGTATAAATCGTATCAGATGATAATCATGCAAATCCGCTGACGAAAGCCTTTTCTCAGCAGTTTGAGCCAACCGTACATAGTTCGGGTGTCAGACACTCGAGTGACTGGCTATAGGCCAAGTGGGAGATTGTTGGACAATTATGACCCATAGCGTCACTATTTGTACAGATCATGGTGTTGTTGTACAAATTAACTATGTGACAAAGGAGATTGCACTCTTATCATTTGTGATTAGATCACCTAGATATATAAATGATAAGAGGTCCCTGTGATTTGTTTCTGGATTGAGAATGATATGTGATAGTATCAATCCATGAAGGATAAATCCTTAAATATCCATAGTCAGAGTATTATCGAGATTCGACATCGAAGAATACGTAAAAGACTAGTATTACACGTGTGCGCGTTGTGAGGGCACAACGACATAGTTCTCATATATTTGGGTATAGGATACTCATGCAAGTGTAATAGAAGGTTGTGTTTTAACCGATGGTACGAGAAATAGCTTCGCTCTGGATAGACCCCCTCGGAATTCCATTGGTAGTATGACTATGTGTCTATGGAAATCCGAAATCAGGGTAGGTATATATTGGTCTTAACCTGAGACTTGCAAACCGCTACTTGCGACAATCAATATACTTTGGTTGCGGTCGTCCAGGACTTTAACAGGTTCTGTGTACGCCAATGATGGGTATATTGAGAATCGTAGTGTGTTGGGTGTGATGTCAAGACGGAAGTGTCACTCCAGTCAGTCAATGGAATGATGATCGCGCATGGATACATAATTGGTTCTCTAAAAAGGTTGCAACCGTCGGGATAATATGACTTGGTCATGTTTATCCGATATTAAAGAGACTAGTTGCTCGTAATCCGATATATGCTTCGTACGGGGCAGACACTGTACCAGCCCCAGGCCTTGCATGTGATCATCCAATACTGGACAGAAATACGCAATACTACCTATACTACGCCTAATATAGATCTTTATTCCTGTAAGGATATTTCTAGAGAATTGGGTAGGCATGGCGCTTTGCTAGAAGCCAACCTTGTCTTGTAAATCAATACAAACGTAGTACTAGGTGCTTACGTGTTCGGATAGTCCGACGACACCGAATTTACTACCAACATATCCGGGATCTCATGGGTCGCTTCTCAAAGATTCACCGATGACGTATGACTCGCACTTTAATTAATCTTGGATTAATAAGATGAGAGAGAAAGTTAATCTGGGATTAATTGCAGAGATATTTTATCTAGGATAAAATATCAATTAAAGAAAGAGAACGATTAATTTGGAATTAATCGGTAAATATGGGAATAGTCTTGATGGCTGAGCTGACCGTAGATTTGATCTTACAGTCACTTCCTGATTCTTGGAAACAATCATAATCAACTATAAGTTGATGGACACAGATGACTCTCTTGGAGAGCTGTTATCCATCTTGAAGGAGTCGAAAAAGACTCAAAAAGGGGGCAAGCGCGAGGGGCACTATGCATCGACCTCTCAGAGGCCAAGGGCTGGGCCCAAGCTACTGGAGGGGTGAGGAAGAAGAAACATAAGAAAAAGGGTAAAGGCAAGTTGACAAAAGTTTCTGGGAAGCAAGGGACAAGTCTCAAGATGTCTGCCTCAACTGCGGCAAGAAGGTCACTGGAAACGTGACTGCCGAATGGGCAAGGGACACAGGGAGGATATCAAGGCAGGCAAGGCACTAGCCTCTAGTATGTTTGTTATTGAGATAAATATGACTACTTCTAGTTTTAAAAATTGGATTTTTGATTCTGGTTGTGCTGCTCATATATGTACTGATTTGCAGGATCTGCAGAATAGCAGGATGCTGGCTTCAGGGGAGGTTGATCTACGAGTCGGAAATCGAACTTATGTTGCTGTTTTAGCTGTAGGGACTTTTGTTTTGGAATTGCCCTCGGGGCATGTGCTTAAACTTTTGAACTGTTTTTATATACCTAGTTTGACTAGGAATATCATATCTGTATCTTTGTTAACCCAGCATGGGTACACTTTTGTATTTAGAAACACTGGGTGTTATTTATATAAAAATGATGCAGAAATTTGCACTGCTGTTGCAAATAATGGCCTTTATATTTTGAATATAAATGAATCTCCTAAACATAAATAACAAACAAAAGGCTCAAAAGGAGTAATCTAAAAGATGAAGCTTACATGTGGCATTGTCGTCTAGGACACATTAACAAGACTCGCATATCCACACTTTCGAAGAGTGGGTACTTGGACGGATTTGATCATAATTCATATGATGTCTGCGAATCTTGTCTTTTAGGCAAAATGCCTAAATCACCTTTTAGTGGTAAAGGTGAACGTGCCACAGAACTGTTAGCCCTCGTTCATAGCGACGTATATGGGCCCATGTCTAGCCAGGCTAGAGGTGGATATCATTACTTCGTAACCTTTACGGATGATGCATCTCGTTATGGTTATGTGTATCTAATGAGACACAAGTCGGAAACTTTTGAGAAATTCAAAGAGTTTCGACACGAAGTAGAAAAACAAACAGGCAAGAGTATTAAGACATTGCGGTCGGACCGTGGTGGCGAATACTTAAGTTATGAGTTTCAAGATTACTTGAAAGAATATGGTATTCTTTCACAGTGGACTCCTCCTGGAACACCGCAATTAAACGGTGTGTCTGAACGGAGAAACCGTACCTTGTTAGACATGGTAAGGTCGATGATGAGTCGCACTGAGCTACCAATATCCTTCTGGGGATACGCATTAAACAGTGCGTACTTATTTTGAATAAGGTTCCGTCAAAGTCTGTTGAACAGACTCCATATGAGATATGGACAGGGAGGAAACCAGGTTTCTCTTTCCTGAAGATTTGGGGATGCTGGGCATATGTTAAACGTTTGGAAGGTACCAAACTAGAACCCAAATCAGATAAATGCCTTTTCGTGGGATATCCTAAGGAAACCAAAGGATTACTTCTATCACCCACAAGAGAACAAAGTATTTGTTGCTCTACATGCATTTTTCCTTGAGAAGGAATTCCTAGATGCAGTGGTAAGTGGGAGGAAAAGTGGAGCTCGATGAAAATCGTAGTGATACTGTTCCTGGCAATGAATCAACGACGGAACATAAACAGACCATCCGGATGAGTCTGTACCACAATCTTCATATACACAAGGACCGCGTAGGTCGGAGAGAGTCAGGACGGTACCTGAGAGGTATGGGTTCCTGATCTCGCCTCATGTAGATATTAATCTTATTGAGGATAATGAACCGGCTACGTATGAGGAAGCAATACAGAATATTGATTCCGCTTTATGGCAAGAAGCCATGAAGTCCGAGATGGATTCCATGTACGCCAACCAAGTTTGGACACTGGTTGATGCACCAGAAGGCGTAAAGCCTATTGGATGCAGATGGATCTTCAAGAAGAAGACCGACATGGATGGCAACGTGCAAACGTACAAAGCTAGGCTTGTAGCAAAGGGTATCGTCAACAATATGGTATTGATTATGACGAAACTTTCTCACCCGTTGCCATGATTAAATCCATTCGGATAATGCTTGCAATAGCTGCATATTTCGATTACGAGATATGGCAGATGGACGTTAAAACCGCTTTCCTTAACGGAAACCTTTTGGAGGATGTTTATATGCAACAACCTGACGGTTTTATCGTACCTAGACTTGCAAACAAGGTTTGTAAGTTAAATCGATCCATTTATGGATTGAAGCAAGCATCACGGTCATGGAATCAGCGTTTTGATGAGATCATAAAAGAATATGATTTCGTACAAAACGATGATGACCCTTGTGTATACAAGAAGGTTAGTGGGAGAGCACTGACTTTTATTGTCCTTTATGTCGACGATGTATTGCTTATAGGCAATGACATTCCCATGCTAACGTCGGTGAAAGCTTGGCTTTCATTAAAATTCTCCATGAAAGATCTGGGAGAAGCAGCCTTTATTCTGGGAATAAAGATCTACCGGGATAGATCTAGAAAGCTGCTTGGACTCTCCCAGAGTACATATATTGACAAAGTGTTGAAGCGATTCAACATGGATCAATCCAAGAAAGGATTGATGCCAATGTCACGTGGTATCCTTCTGTCTAAGGACATGTGTCCTAAGACTAAAGAAGAGAGATAACACGAGTCGGATACCGTTCGCCTCGGCAGTCGAATCGATCATGTATGCCATGATATGTACGCGACCTGATGTGTCATATGCTTTGAGCATGTGCAGTCGCTTTCAGGCCGATCCAGGTGAAGGTCACTGGATGGCAGTTAAGAATATCCTTAAGTATCTTAGACGAACTAAGGATGCTTTCTTAATTTATGGAGGTGGAGAACTTGAGGTGTCTGGGTACACCGATGCAAGTTTCCAAACCGACAAGGACGACTTCAAGTCGCAATCGGGGTACATTTTTTGTTTGAATAACGGAGCAGTGAGCTGGAAATCTTCCAAGCAAGATACTGTTGCCGATTCAACAACAGAAGCGGAGTATATCGCTGCGTCAGAAGCAGCAAAGGAGGCAGTTTGGATCCGAAAATTCCTAATCGGATTAGGAGTAGTTCCGTTAGCAGCTGAGCCCGTGCCATTGTATTGTGACAATAACGGGGCTATAGCACAAGCTAAGGAACCAAGGTCTCATCAACGATCCAAGCATGTTCTTCGGCGTTACCATCTGATTCGGGAGATTATACATCGTGGCGATGTAAAAGTCGAGAAGGTCGCATCGGATGACAACATTGCAGATCCGCTGACGAAGGCTGTTCTTCACATGTGTTTGAACGACATATACATAGTTCAGGTATTAGATGCTTGAGTGACTGGCTATAGGCCAAGTGGGAGATTGTTAGACATTATGACCCATAGCGTCACTGTTTTGTAAATGATATTGTATTATTGTACAAAATAACTATGTGATAATGAAATTGCCTTTTGCCGTTTTGTAAAATATTTACTTTGATATATTAATGGCAAAAGTCCATATGATTAGTTCCGTATTGAGATGATATGAGACAGTATCAATATAAAAGGTTTAATCATTAAATATCCCTAGTCGGAGTATTATCGAGATCGGACATCGATAATGCGGAATAGACTAGTATTGCACTTGTGCGAGTTGTGATGGCACAACGGCATAGTTCTCATATATTTAAGTATTGGATACTTATGCAAGTGCGATAGGAGGTTGTGTTTTACCGATGGTACGGAAAACAGCTTCGCTCTGGATAGACCCCGCGGAATCCCATTGGTAGTATGTCTGCGTGTCTATGGGAGGCCGCATCAGGGTAGGTGTATATGGTCTTAACCTGAGACTTGCATCGCTAGTACTTGCGACAATCGGTAAACTTTGGTTTTGGTGGTTCGGGGCTTTAACCGGTTCTGTGTACCCTCTTCTGGGTTTATCGAGAATCGTAGTGTACTGGATGTGATGTCAAGATGGAAGTATCACTTCAGACATATGGAGATGATGATCACGCAGGATACAGAACTAGTACTCTATAAAAGGTTGCAACCGTCGGGACAATATGACTAGGTCAGGATTGTCCGATTTAAAGAGACTAGTTGTTTGATGTCCGATATATGTTTCGTACGGGGCAGACACATTTCCAGCCCCAGGCCTAACATGTGATCGTCCGATACTGGATCGATGTACGCGATACTACGGTATACTACGCTTGATAAAGATCTAATATTCCAATAAGAATATTTCTGGAGAATTGGGTAGGCATGGCGCTTTGCTAGAAGCCAACCTTGTCTTGTAAATCGGTAAAAACGTAGTACGAGGTACGTACGTGTTCGGATTATCCAACGACCGTATTTACTGCCAACATATCCGGAGATCTCTTGGGTCGCTTCCTGAAGATTCACCTATGATGTTTGATTCGAACTTTATTAATCTTGGATTAATTACGGAGAAACTTTATCTTGGATAAAATGCCTAATTAGGAGAGAGAACGATTAATTTGGAATTAATCGATAAAATAATATATTCGATATATTAAACGAAATTAGATTTCGACGCGAAATTAAAATCGGATTTTAATTCGGGCAAACGAATTAATTTAGAATTAATTCGTTAGCGATGTGAATAGTAATTTCGCTAGGCATAATTATTTAATTTACGTCGCGACGGAAATTCGTTAATTCGGAATTAGCGAAACCGAGCCCGAAAGTGTTTGCGGACACATTCGTATTTTGAAACGAGTGGGACCCGCAAATCACATCGCGAAGTCTCATCACTTGACTGACTAGTTGATGGATGTATCTAGTCACCTTTATTGGATGATACATTGTCACTATTCTCAATGTAAGTAGGTGAGGCCATTTAATGGCTTTTTGGGAGGGAAAACGTTTTCACGTTTTTTGGAGGGATATTTACCAATATTTTTTGGTAAATGTTATCTCATCATTCACGTTTTGAAACAAGAAGAGAAAAAACCAAAAGCAAACCAAAAGCCTCTCTCCTCTTCTTCTTCTTGCTCACGCCGTGAGCTTCACAAGGCAAAGAAAATTTGTTTTTTCATTTCTCCATTTTGCTAGCACAATGAAGGATCAAAGGAGGTGATAGGGAAACAACCTTGGAGCTTGGACACTTGAAGACTTGAAGCTTCTCTCCCTTTATGCTCTTGGCCGAAAGTTTCCACCTTGAAGACTCAAGGATTTCTTCATCATTTTTCGTCACAAGCTTTGTAAGTATGATTCCGCCATGCTTCAAGCTTTGCATGTATAAATCGTGTGTTTTCATTGGCTTATACTTTCTTGGGACTAATAATAGAAAAACCTACACTTGTGTGATGCAAGTATATTAGTGTTTTTCATTTCATTTGGTATCTAACCTAATACACTTTAACCAAAACTCCATTAAAGGAAGGCAAGAGATGCTATAGAGAAAAGAAAGAAAAATCAAGAAAAACTTGGAAAATAGAAGTTTTCCACCTTCCATTAGAGAGTAATTTGTTCCTCTGTTGTGGGCAACATCTTGTGAATTTCTCGATTTTTTCTATTCTTTATTCTTTGTGTTTTGATGGATAAAAGTTTGGTGAAATTTTGAGCATGTATATGGAGAAAGCTTGGGACTAGTGTAGTTATAAGTTTCTTTTATGTTTTGGAACCCTTGTTGCTAATCTAGAGTTGTTGAACCACTCTTATATGACCTATATTTAATCTTGAGTTGTTTCATTGTGTTGTGACTTTGGTTGGATGGAAAAACAATGATTGAAGTAATTGATTTAACCAATTTGGTCTAATTTGTCCAATTTGAAGAAATTGAAAAATTAGGATTCATGACCAATTCCAAATTTGGGATTTCATATATGTTGTGCATTTGGATGTTTATATGATGCATATAAAGTTTCATGTTCATCGGATTACATCTTGATGTGTTTTGATGCATGAAATGACAAAGTGCACAAAATGGCACTAATGTAGTGCATTCGGCCAAGGATGCACTTTTGGGGATTTTTGGTGCTTTTGTTGTTTTGATGTTTTGAACATGTTAAATTCATCTTAGAAATGATTTAGAATCATTCAAAATTGATTAGATCAATTTCGGACTAAAATGGACAAAATACCAATATAAGGGTAATTTGGTAAATTCACTTGAATATGATTCATTTGAATTTTGTTTCATAATTTGATTATTGGATAATTAAATAAATGTGTTTATTTAATTAATCCGAGAAAGAGTTTTGAAATCGGAAAATTTGATTTTCCACCGCTTCCGCTGCGTTACAGGATTTAGCCCCTAAAAGAGGCGTACACAGAACCTGTTAAAGCCCTGGACGACTAAATCCAAAGTATATTGATTGTCGCATGTATTAGTGGTGCAAGTCTCAGGTTAAGACCAAATACACCTACCCTGATTTAGACTTCCATAGACATATAGTCATACTACCAATGGAATTCCGAGGGGTCTATCCAGAACGAAGCTGTTTCCGTACCATCGGTAAACACAACCTCATTACAATTGCATGAGTATCTATACCAAAATATATGAGAACTATGTCGTTACGCTCCCACAACGCGTACAAGTGTAATACTAGTCTTTTACGCATTATCGATGTTCAGTGTCGATAATACTCTGACTAGGGATATTTAATGATTAAACCTTCGTGGATTGATACTGTCTCATATCAACTCAATCCGGAACTAATCATAAGAACCTTTCATCATTTATACATCTTGGTAATCTAATTACAAATGATAAAAGTAATTTCCTTTGTTACATAGTTAATTTGTACAACAACACCATGATCTGTACAAATAGTGATGCTATGGGTCATAATTGTCCAAAAATCTCCCACTTGGCCTATAGCCAATCACTCAAGTGTCCTACACTCAAACTATGTATGGTACGTTCTAACTTTTGCTGAGAAAAGACTTGCGTCAGCGGATTTGCAGTGTTATCATCTGATGCGATTTATTCGATCATCACATAGCCACGATGTATGATCCGAACGAATCAGATGAATATATGAATTATATATCTGGATCGTTGATGAGACCATTAATTCTTTAGCCTGTGCTGTAGCCTAGCTCAGCTGCTAACAGAACTACTCCTAATCTGATTAGGATTATTATAGATCCAAATGGCTTCTATTGCTGCCCCAGCTGCATCAATATTCCATTTTTGTTGTTTATTCGGCAACAGTATCTTGCTTGGAAGATTTCCAGCTTACTGTTCCGTTATTCAAACTATATAGTACCTTTATTTTGACTAATAGTCATTTTTGTCGGTTTGGAAACTTGCAGAGGTGCTCCCAGTCACTTCAAGTTTTCCTTCTCCATAGTATAAGAAAGCATCATTAGTTCATCTAAGATACTAAAGGATGTTCTTAACATCAATCCAGTGACTATCACTTGGATTGGCCTGATTGTGACTCCATATGCTCAAAGCTTATGAGACACCAGGTCGCGTACATTATTTCAATTTACGAGTTCTCGGAGAGTATTAACACTTTTAGATCTATCCCAGTAGATCTTTTTTCCTAGAATAAAGGTTGTCTCTCCCAAGAATTCTACGGAGAATTTTCATGAAAGCAAAGCTTTCACCGATTGTTGTTTATGGGAATATCATTTCCAAGAAATGATATGTCATCATTACTTAGGACATTCATTGTCAATGCGCTCCCACTAACCTCCTTATATACACAAGAATCAATTTCGTTTTGAATTAAATCATATACCATTATGATTACATCAAAACGATTATTCCAAGAATGTTTTTGCTTGCTTCAATCCATAAATGGATCGAATTAACTCGCAACCTTGTTTGCTCATTTTGGTACGATAAAACCATCATGATGTTTTAAACATCCTCCAAAAGGTTTCCATTTAAGGAAAGTGATTTTGACGTTCAGCTGCCATATTTCATAAATGAAACATGCATCATCAGCAAGCATTATCCAAATGGATTTAACAATGGCAACGTTTGAAGGTTTCGTCGTAATCGACACAATGTTGATAATGATACCTTTTCGCTACAAGCCTAGCTTTGTACGTTGGTATGTTGCCTTCCATGTATGTCTTCCTTGAAGACTTATATAGTACCAATAGGCACAATGCCTTCCGGTACAACAACCAGTTCCAAACTTGGTTAATATACATGGAATCTATTTAGGACATCATGTCACTTTGCCATAATAGGGAGTCATACCTTGTATCACTTCCTCATACGTAGTCGGTTTATTTTCCTCAATAAGATTGACATCTTTATGAGGTAAGATCAGAAACCCATCCCCCAGGTTATTTTCTGACTCTCTCCGACTTACGCGGTTCTTGTGTATTCGAAGATTATTATGGTTTCATCATTGATGAACTATTTGTGTTCATCTTTGATGAATTTCATCTACGGTGACTGAACAGTATTACTCCGATTTTCATCAAATGTTACTTTCCTCCCACTTACCACTGCATATCGGTATTCCTCTTAGGAAAATCGCATGGCGAGCAACAATTAAATTATTCTCTAGTGAGTTGTATAAGTACTATACTTTGGTTACCCTAGGATAACCCTCAACTTAGGCACTTATCCGATTTGGGTTTTAGTTTGGTATCGTCCAAAAATATGCCTAGCATACCCAAATTTTCAGGAATGAGAAAACCCGGTTTCTTTCCTGTTCATATCTAATATGAAGTCTGTCAAACAGATTTTCATGGAACCTTATTCAAAATAAGTTTTGCACTGATTAATGTTTATCCCCAGAAGGAAAATGGTAGCTCAGAGTGACTCATTATTAACCTTACTATGTCCAACAAGGTTCGGTTTCTCAGTTCGGACAAACCGTCAAATTGACGTGTTCCGGGAGGAGTCCTCATTGAAAGAATACTATACTCTTTCAAGTATTTGAGAAACTTATTGCTTAAGTATTTTCATCATGGTCCAATCATGATGTTTAATACTTTAGCTGATCTGTTTGTCTACTTCGTGTCGAAACTCTTTGATTTCATCAAAAGTTTTCGATCTGTGTTTCACGAGAAACACATAACCATAACGCGATGCCACATCCGTAAAGGTTACGAAGTGTTCATATCCACCTTTAACCTAGCTAGATATGGGCCCACTTACGTCACTATGAATGAGGGCTAACAGATCGGTGGCACTTACACTTTTACCAAGTAAAGGTGTTTTAGGCATTTTGCCCAATAAACTAGATTCGTAGACATTATTTGAATAGAATCAAATCTGTCCTAGTATCCAATCTTCGAAAGTGTGGATATACGAGTCTTGTTAGATTCGTAGACATTATTTGAATAGAATCAAATTCGTCCTAGTATTCACTCTTCCAAAGTATGGATATACGAGTCTTGTTAATTGTGTCCCAGACAACAATGCCACAAATAAGTCTCATCTGATTAAATCAGTTTGAGCTATTTGTTTGTCATGTTATACGTTTGAGATTTATTTATATTCAAAATATAAATACTGTTATTCACATCTAATGTGTTTATCTCAATATCATCTTTATAAAATAAAACACTTTAGTGTTCTAGAAGATAAAGGTATACTCGCAACGAGTTATACTCTGATATAGAGATAATGTTTCTAGTGAAACTAGTTACATTGTAACAGTTTTTTAATTTAAGTACATACCCGAAGGGTAGTTCCTAAACTTAGGTCTCTACTATCAAAACAGCGACTCTCGTCCCATTTCCGATTTGCAGATAAATCTAAACTGAAGTCAGTATCCTGCTTGTCAGCAGATACTGCACACTAGTACATATTTATGTACCACACTCAGTATCTAAAATCCAATTTTAGTACCAGTAGCGAACATGTTTATGACAAACATATTTGAAGCCGGAGCCTTGCCCCTCTTCACTTCCTTCATGTCTGCCTTGTCCATACGGAAGTCACGCTTCCAGTGACCCCGTTTGCCACAGTTTAGGCAGACATCTTGGGATATGTCCTTTGTCTTCCCAGAAGATTATAATAAATTTTCATTTGCCCTTTTCCACCCCAGAAGCCTTTGGCCAAGCCTTGGTCTTCTGGGATGTAGAAGTAAGATGCACCTTGCGCTTCTTGCCCATTACAAACTTTGTCTTTGTCTCCTTGAGTATAGCCATTAACTCTCCAAGAGTTTTCTATTGCAATTTGTACTTCTGAGATCTAAGGATAGATATATGAAGATCCTTCAATTTCAATATCATACTATAAGAATCTAATACTTAGTTCTGATTAAGAAATTAAGGAGTCTATTTGGCAAGCATAATGGATTAAGCACTAAAGTTATCATCACATGAATATTCCAAATATCATGTTCTACTATTTGCTCAACTTCGGGCGTAGGCTCGAGACATCACTATCAAATAAAGTAACTTCTCGGTCTCCAGGACTATCCTGAGATTTTATTCCCAATTTGAAAATTAAAGCCGTTTAAATACATTTTCACCCAGGATTATGTTTTAAACACTAATATTTCAATTATCTTGATTCTAATAGTCAAACTATTTAATCAACGATTTTAGGTACTATTGATTATAATGATTACTATAGTCTAACTATATAATCAACTATAATTTAATAGGTTAAATTCAATTATATTGATTACTATAATCCAATTATAAAATCAACTATTAATTGAAGTAGTTTGAATACAGTCCAACTGTTTAATTAAAACAACGATTAAATATTAGTCCAACTAATATATTAATTTATATTGACGAAAAATTTGTAATTAGCGTGTATGGCAAGTAACTAAATGAATATTGCAAATTTAATACTTGCCTCCCACTATTTTTCGGCTAGCCTCTAACCCTCTGTGGAGTACTCAAGAAACCTTGTTTCCTAGTGGGCTAGGATCCCGTTAAATAACCCACAATCTTGACTTTGGCCAACAAATTGTATGATAATTAACTAGGTAGATCTATAAGATCAATTGGATCCCATTCAATTCCTAGATCCAGTAAATGGACATCCAAGTCCGAAACATATATCTTATATATGCCAATATATCCAATATATTCCCTAACCTTTTTCCTCTGAATCAACTAAGCCTTGGCTTTGGCACAACAAACTTAATGATCCCAGTTAAGCGGAACCCATTTACCATGGAAAGCTTCGTAATCGATGTCGATGGACAAGAAGTGATCTTGACTTTGGCCAACAAATCACAACTTGGACAAGACATCGATATGGAACAAAGCCTTCATGATTCAAACACATCCGCGATGGACAAATGTATTGACTTTGGCCAACAAACCAGTTCCAATCTTGGATCTTGAGTAAGAATCACTCAATGAAAGGAAAAACGCTTAATATGTATTGAGGGTTTTTTTGCGTAATTGGCAACCAATTAATTATCTTTTTTAAGGTCTCATCATCATACACCCTTAAGTATGCATTCTAAATGCATAATAAGGCGTGTATAAATAAATATAATAATGATATGCATATGGATACTTAACACATTGTTCCTAGAACAAATCTCTCCAT
>SKCR01003579.1:0-27560 GCA_019454045.1 Zanthoxylum bungeanum
GTAATATTAATATATATATATATACATATTATCTAGCGTCGCAGTTATATCCGTGATGCTAAATCTCAATCCTAAAGTTATTTGGCGATGCAAAAAGTATGGAGGGAAAAATAAAAATTTAATGTTTCTAATTTCAACATTTAGCGTCGCCGAAGGATAAAGTGATGCTAAATTTTGAAACGTTTTGCTAAAGATCAAAAGTATATTTTTAGCGTAGCCAAATGTTCTATATAATCACGGCAGAACAGCCATACACACACCTCTCTCAAACTCACTCTCTTTGAAACTCACAACAATACAACACTGGCTAGGATAGTAAATTAATTTTCTTTTTAGTTTAGTTCTGATGTCCTCATACAATCCTAAATACTTAGTATGCCAATGGCACACTGTTGTCACAGAAAGTGTTTGGTTGTTTGCCTCAATGAAGTGAACAACTACATTTGTTTAAGGCACTACATTGCAGTGCAGTGCCTCAAATGAGGCACTTAATAATTCCTTGAATAAGGCACCGAAGTGCCTCAATGAGTCACTTAACAGTGCCTCGAATGAAGCATTGGCAGTGACCCACTTAATAAATTTACTTTAGTGTTTGAAAATGGTCGTTAACTTACATTTATTGTAACTAACAGTTTGTTGTTTTTTCAGATGGCCCTTGGATAATGCAAGAGACCTGCTTCATCCACCGATAGTGTGGTAGGTTCTACATCTGAGCCTTCTGCTCAAGCCGTTGACCCGACCACAACAGTCAGACGATCTCGAGGTCATACAAGGGGTTTGGACTTAGTGCATCACGTGAATTCCTACATACGGATATTGATTCACATATCTGACGATAGAGAGAGACAGTTAGGCCGTCACAATGTATTTGGGACTATTACGCGATGTGACGATCCCCAGTAGTACACGTGCTGTACAAATTTACCAAAGTGGATGAGCCACCGCTTGTTCATGGTCTTGTCAATAAGTATCAATTCAAGCATCAATTTTACTTTTTATTTAAATTATACTTCTAACTATTGTGTTTTTTGTGTAGTAGTGGTTTGACATTGACTTGATCACTCCAAATGTGGTCAAATACGTCGACAACTACATGGACAAGTCATACTCGAACTACCGCACGAAGAAATTCTAGCCCATCTTCGATGAGTATGGTGCGGCTGGTGCTATTTTCCATCGGTCGCAAGACATCAGTAAGGAGGATTGGGCGTATCTACGCGATATGTGGGTTTTAGAGGAATATGTGATAATTTTTAAATTTCCATAATATTTCATTTTGCAGTCTTTTTGAAACAAAATAGCCAGTAACTTCTTTTTTGTAGAAAACTTATAAGCAGAACAAGGTGAACTGGCAGAATTTGTGGTTCAATCATGTTGGAGGCTTGAAACCATTTTTGGCACATCACGAGGAACACTTTAAGGTAAGTGGATATACGTTTACTTAACTATATTTTAACAATATTTAATTACTATTTAATATTTTTTTTATGTAGTAGTGGTTTGACATTGACTTGATCACTCCAAATGTGGTCAAATACGTCGACAACTACATGGACAAGTCATACTCGAACTACCGCACGAAGAAATTCTAGCCCATCTTCGATGAGTATGGTGCGGCTGGTGCTATTTTCCATCGGTCGCAAGACATCGGTAAGGAGGATTGGGCGTATCTACGCGATATGTGGGTTTTAGAGGAATATGTGATAATTTTTAAATTTCCATAATATTTCATTTTGCAGTCTTTTTGAAACAAAATAGCCAGTAACTTTTTTTTGTAGAAAACTTATAAGCAGAACAAGGTGAACTGGCAGAATTTGTGGTTCAATCATGTTGGAGGCTTGAAACCATTTTGGTACATCACGAGGAACACTTTAAGGTAAGTGGATATACATTTACTTAACTATATTTTAACAATATTTAATTACTATTTAATATTTTTTTATATGTAGTAAAGCAGCACGGAAGAGATGCAATAGTTCATCCCGATGTTTGATGTTTTTCAGCTCACCCTTTGCACTCAAAATAAAAGTTGGGTGAACGATGTTGCCCGAGAGTGCTATGTAAGTTTTTAATTACATGAATTATGCAAAATTTCAGCATTTCCATTATTTTTTTAACTAAAGTATAATCTTCATATTATTTTATACTCCTCCACACAATGGCTCCACCATCTAAGGTAAATACTGATCCAGATGTTGATTTCCTAGAATCAACATCCGTCTATAAATCAGAGTCTGTATATCCCCTGAGGATCATATCTTCACAAGAATACATAAGCATGTAATTTCTCGTTCTCTTAAGATACTTGAGAATGTGTTTCACAGCTACCCAATGATATAATCTTGGGTTAGACTCAAACCTACTGACTACTCCTACTTTAAAATAGATATCCAGTCTCATGCATAACATAGCATACATGAGACTACCAACTGCTAATCATATGAGATATGTCTCATTTCCTCAACTCCTTGAGGTGTGTTATGAGATTGTTCATTTGACAAATGAATTCCATGTCGGAAAGAAAAATTGCCTTTCTTGGAATTCTTTATCCCAAAACAGACAATGATCTTATCGATATAGGTTGCCTGAGACATAGCTAAAAGTCATCTTTTGCGATCTCGAAGAATCTGGATTCCAAGTATATGACTGGCATCTCCTAAATATTTCATTTGGAATTGGTTACCTAGTAAGGATTTCACGTCCGATAATATTTTTACATCATTTCCAATGAGTAAAATATCATCGACGTACAAAATGAGAAAAACCATATTTCCGTCAATGACTTGCTTGTATACACAAGGCTCATCGATGTTCTGCTCAAAATTATAAGACTTGATCGTGGTATCAAATATTATGTTCCAAGATCGAGATGCTTGCTAAAGTCCATAAATGGACATTTGTAACTTGCAAATCTTTGCTCTTGACCTTGGGCTACGAACCCCTATGGTTGTACCATATAGATACACCCATCAAGATTGCCATTCAAGAATGCAGTCTTAACGTCCATCTGCCAAATCTCATAGTCATAATATGCGGAAATGGAGAGAAGTGTTCGAATGGATTTGAGCATGTCTACTGGCGAAAAAGTCTCCACATAGTTTACTCTCTCTTTCTGGGTATAATCATTGGCCACTAGCCTAGCCTTAAAGGTTTGTACATTTTCATCCACTTCTTTATTTATCTTGTAGATCCACTCGTAACCTATGGGTTTTACCCTATCAGGTTGGTCTACAAGTTCCCAAACTGAGGTGGAATACATCAACTTCATCTCGAAGTTCATTGCTTTGAGCCTTTCATCTTTATTAGAATCATCCATTACACTACTATAGGTCAATAGATCATCAACACCATCACTGGATGTGACAACCTTTCCCTCTCCAACTCCTAGATAGCGATAAGGTTGTCGTACAACCCTCTCACTGCATCTAGATGGCATATCATTCTCATAGACTTACATCTGACGCTCAGATGTCGAAGGTGCTATGTTTTTCTCAACTATTATTGACGATGGTGTACTGGTCGAACCAGCAAGTAACTCTTCGAGTAATAATTTACTTTGACATTTGAACTCCCTCATATATTTCTCCTCAAGAAATGTAATGTTTGTTGACACAAACACTTTATTATCTTCCGGATTATAAAAGAACCCACCCCTAGTCTCCTTAGGATAACATATAAATAGGCACACCTGAGAATGTGGCTCCAATTTTTAGCACATGTGCAGGACACCCACATATGCGGAAATATCGTAAACTAGCTTTACGGCCACTCCACAACTCTAATGAAGTCTTAGGAACAAACTTAGATGGAACTACATTATGGATATATATTACTATTTACAATGCATTCTCCTAGAATGAACTAGGTAGTGAATTTTATCTAAACATGGATCTTATCATGTCTAGTAGGGTCTGATTTCTCCTCTCTACAATACCGTTCTAATGGGGTGTTCCAGGTGCTGTGAGCTGGGATATTATCCCATGCTCGACCAAGAATTCCTCAAAATCACTATCAAGATATTCTCATTCACGATTCGATCACAGAGTTTTGATAGTCTTACCTAATTAGTTCTCAACCTCAGCACAATACTCTTTGAACTTTTCAAAGGTATCTAACTTGTGCTATATGCACAAGAAACTCTGAAAATAATTTATATGTGTGTAGGCACTGCATTTTTGCATATAAGTCCCTATTATGAGTCTCGTATGTAGACACTACCTCCTTAAGTTGTGGAAGCCGCGGGAAACGGACGTCGGAAAGGAAGAGTCAAGAATTGACATTTTGTTGGATTTAATTTGCTGGATTAGCTTCGGGTTCGCTTGTTGGACCTTTGTTTCAAAACATATCCTTAGCCCAAACCCCCGCAAGACACACACCAAGCCCGCACACCACTAAGCCACACACCAAGCCCACCAAATGGACCAAGCCCACACGCCCAAAACCCTAAGGTACACGCCCATAGCCTTCCAAATTAACCAAATCACACATTAAACACATGCATAAATCAAGCCAAATCCCCTTCCTAAATTAAAGAAATCCCATGGATCCCTTTCCTAATCAAAATAAATCATATCCCTAACTAAAAGAGAAGAAATCAAATTAAATCAAATCACTTCCCTAATTAAAAGATTTTTCCTTATCACATAATAATTAAAAATATCTCCAATAATTACACAAATCCTTTCTTTTTCAAACAAGGATAGCCCCCATCCATTTGCCTATAAAAAAGAAGCCTTCACCACACATCTAAACCCATAGCATTCACACATATTCACAGAAGAAATCAAAGCTTATTCACACCCAAAGTACAAACAAAGACCCTTGCATTGCCGCATCTCTCACCACCTTGCACAGCCTCTTAGCCTTCATCACGCCACCGGCCATTCATGTCCCTGACCAGCAAGCACTCACGCACAAAGCCCCATTCATGCATAACCCCTCACATTGCCTCACCCACGTAACAACCCCACTGCCTCAACTCACGCACAGCCCCTGCCTTAACTCACGCACCAGCCTCTTCCACGCCACATGCCCCCTTCACGCCATTAAAACCCACTCACGCAAACATCCAGCCCCCTCTACGCCACATGCCCCCTTCACGCCATTAGCCCTAACTCGTCCTACGCTCCTCACGTACTGACCCTTCAAACACGTAACCAGCTCCCATTATCCCACGTTAGTGTCCTTCAATTTTCTACCCAAAACAGCCGCACAAAATCCCCTGCACTGCACGTATATTCTGCCCTAAATCATCCAGTTTTACCGTAACAATACCCACTGAAAACTGCCCAGTTTTACCGCAACACACCCCCAAACTACCGCACATAAGACTGCCAAAAAATGCTGAGAAAACCCCTCATGGAACTGCCCAATTGTACCGCATAAATAGCCCCTGAAACTGTCCTAAAACCACATAAAAAACTGCCTAAAACAGTGACAACAAACCGCAGCCCCCTAACCCTCTAAAACCATAAAAAACAGTAGTCTAAATTACCTTAAAACAATGACCAGAAAATACAGCGAAAACACAGCGAAATGGAGTGAAAACAGCAGCCCAAATAGAGAAACTGCGAGTAAAAATATTGAACCAGTGAACCGGAAGAGTTGCGGAGCATCCACCCTTCTGGCGGCCGTGTAATGTGCTTTCGAGAGACGAAGAAAGAGGTTAGACCTGAGGGCACCTTCTTTATTTATCACCTTCCATTTTTATTTATTTTAATACTTTATTTCATATGAATATTATGGATTGATGCATGATGTGAATTCCGGATGAACGGAATGCCTGTTCTCTTTTGTGGTATATCGGATGGAAACTCGAACGTAAATTCCGTAGCCGAATCCGAATGGACGGTATTGCGGTTTGCACTCGAGATACAATGCCACGTACCAATTAAGAGGCACACATATTTCGTTTCATCCAAACCTTGTATTCGAGCATGATTAGGTTGTTAGTATATTATTTATTATTTATGAATGATTTGGTTTAATATATTGTTTATTTTTAAGTATGGTTATGTTATTTCGTTATGCATGATTTAGTTCTTTGATTTTGAATTAGGAATTTAGTTTACGTTTATGTTTAAGTGATTATTTATTTGTTCTTTGTGTTCGATGATTCAACATGCTCGTTGTGTGATATTGTATGCTTGCCGTTATAATGACTTACTTTTAAAGCATGAGAACTAAGACATAGGATTTACTTCGATGAATGCAAACTAGATCTAAGTTATTCTTGAGCATATATATGTTGTGTAGATTCGATTAATTTATTGCACAAATCATATCATTGCAAGTGGCATAAGTAATGGACCATTCCGAACCCAACGGTTTGAGGTCTTCCCTTGCGAGGGGTGAGTGCGGCCTTAAATCATTTTCCCGGTTCACACCGGGTGGCGACTCCATGTTATTTCTCCAGTTTAGTTCCCTCGCGGGCTATTCCGTACTCCCGACTAGGCCGCCAGCCTAGAACAGCGTCACCGATTTCTGTGTCCTACAGTCTGGCGACTCCACTGGGGATAGAGAATTGGCCCCGAAATAATGTCTTGTAGTGATTATGATTTGTGCTTTAGTTAACTGCGTCTAACGTGGGTTGAAAGAGGTTTAATCAAAGACACTTTTAAGGCTAGGTAATGGTTTGGTGTCTTCCTTCACTCACTACATTTCTATAAGGAAAGGTTTTGAAGGCGCCTAGATAATCATCTACCCGCAGCTCACCGTGACAGAATAATTTGGAGGACTTGTTGTTTATTCCTGTCACCAAGGCGATAAGAGCCTAAGAGGCTTGGGTATTTAAGAGAGTTCGCTCCACCCTCCCTCTGAGGAATCTTCAATAGGAAATCCATTTGACAGTCAGTCACGTATCATAACTCGTTGGCACGTACCTTAAGGTATAAAAAAGGTGCGCTCACTTGGTCACTCGAACCCTTGAGTGTGGAGTCCTAGTTGTGGGCAATCCTTCGTCAGCGAAAGCCTTTGTCTATACCCCTATAGACCCGCATATGAACTGTAGTTGTAAGACCAATAGAAACTATTCATGTATGCTTGCGTTTAGGACCATCGTCATTTGGATTCAGTTGGACTTTTTGTCATGAGGTATGGGCTTGTTGGGCCATTTAAACTGGGACGAGTCCGTGTTTTATGGAAATTGGGCCAAAAGCTTCTGAAATGCCAATGGGCCATCTTGTGTTCAGGCCTTTTATCATTTGAAGTTGTTTAGCCATGTTATCGTAAAAGTGTAAACCTGTTGGGCCTTTTCAACTGGGACAAGTGTTCACCGCGCAATAGTATGATTGAATGCTTTAAAATGATAATGGGCCGACTTAAATATTTCATGCATCGCACGCATCTCATGCATCTCATGCATACATGCATCATGTTAACCCTGTGTCTTAAAAGCCATCATAAATATCCGTTGGGTTAAAAAAAAAAGATTTGTCAAGAAGAGTTTAGCAAACATGGATATCGGGAAAAGGAAGTCGAGAAACAGAAAATTTTACGGCAAGGAAAGAAAGACCATTGTGGGCCAAAAAAAAAAAAGAAAAAAAATGAAAAAAAGAAAAAAAAACGAAAAGAGAGAAAAAGAAAAAGAGATAGAAAAGAAAAAAAGAAAAAAAAAATTTGTTTGTTTTTAGTCCTTAATAGTTAGGCATAAGTCCATGATGAAATCGTTTGCTTTAGGGTGAAATCTTAGAAACGATAAACTCTTAATGTGCTTTTATCTGATACTTTGAGTGATTGATCTATGTTAGACTCGTAAGAACTTCACTATAGGTTCTTAGCGGTGAAAACCTGAGTAGTTGGCAAAGTGACTAGTTGAAGAAATTGTAGGTCGGTGAATGACCGTCCGCCTAAATGTCTATCCTGATTTGCTTGTGTTATGATGTGTGGTATGGTTGAAAATAAAAGAAAAGCCTCTAAGGAAAATAATTAAACCACCTATAACCAATAAGCGTGAAGCTACCCATGGGAGAGTATTAGGACCACCATGAGGAGAAATGATACCTTAAAGGGTAGGTGTGTTGAAAAAAAAAAGAGAAAAAAAAAGAGAAAATAAAAAGAAAAGAAAAGAAAAAATGAAGTTCAAAATGAAAAGAAAAAAAGAAAGAGACAAAAGAGAAAGAAAACCATACCACATTGAGCACAGAAAAGCAACTGCAGGCATAATTGAAACATCTAGGTTGGTTTGACCCATCGATCCCAATTTTTTGACGAAATCATTGAGTTGGCTCACCTGGGGATGAATCTGCAAAGGAACCTTTGCACACACACACTTTGAGTCTGGCTTAGATCATTTATTCAAAGACTTGGATTTGAGTTGCGTTGAATGTTTCAAAGGTTCTCTGGTTTCATTACTAAGCATTCTTTGAGGGCAAGAATATGTGTAACTATTGGGACTATTTCGTAGAATGTGATATAGTATGATGATATGGAATGCCATATCACGTGGTTCACCTTGACCTAATGCAAGCAGCGGAGAGCAGAAAGCTAAATCAAGACGGGGGCGACCAGTCTACCACCTCGCGAATAAGGGACATAACAGAATCTTGAGTCATTGGACCAAAGAAAACGGAGCAATCACCAGAAGAGAATTGACAGAAAGAAACTGTAAGCAGGCCCAGGGGGCGACCAAAGACAGCTATAGGCGGAGGACACCGAGTAGCACAAAGAAGGCCTAACCCATTAGAATAGGAGACACATTCATGCATGCATGCATACACGTCACATACACACATTTTTTGTTTTATTTTTGTTCGCAGGTTATGAAGAAAAGGAAAAAGTGGCAAATTCAATCAGTTTTGGGGAATGAATCCCAGGGTCGAGGCCCGCATCGTCAGAATTTTGGAATGAATCCCAGGGTCGAGGCCCACATCGTCAGAGTTTTGGAATGAATCCCAGGGTCGAGGCCCACATCGTAAGAGTTTTGGAATGAATCCCAGGGTCGAGCCCACTTCGTCAGAGTTTTGGAATGAATCCCAGGGTCGAGGCACACATCGTCAGAGTTTTGGAATGAATCTCGGGGTCGAAGCCCACATCGTCAGAGTTTTGGAATGAATCTCGGGGTCGAAGCCCACATCGTCAGAGTTTTGGAATGAATCTGGGAATGAATCCCAGGGTCGAGGCCCACATCGTAAGAGTTTTGGAATGAATCTGGGAATGAATCCCAGGGTCGAGGCCCATATCGTCAGAGTTTTGGAATGAATCCCTGGTCGAGGCCCACATCGTCAGAGTTTTGGAATGAATCCCAGGGTCTAGGCCCACATCATCAGAGTTTTGGAATGAATCCCAGGGTCGAGGCCAGCATCGTCAGAATTTTGTAATAAATCCGGGAATGAATCCCAGGGTCGAGGCCCACATCATCAGAGTTTTGGAATGAATCCGGGAATGAATCCCAAGGTCAAGGACCACATCGTCAGAATTTTGGAATGAATCCGAGAATGAATTCTAGGGTCGAGGCCCGCATCGTCAGAATTTTGGAATGAATCCCAGGGTCGAGGCCCACATCATCAAAGTTTTGGAATGAATCCGGGAATAAATCCCAAGGTCGATGACCACATCGTCAGAATTTTGGAATGAATCCGGGAATGAATCCTAGGGTCGAGGCCCACATCGTCGTAATTTTGGAATGAACCCGGGAATGAATCCCTTGGTTGAGGCCCACATCAGTGTCAGTATCAGTTTTGGAGATGAGTCCCGGTGGCGAGGCCACATCAGTATCAGTTTTAGGGGCGAAGCCCACATCAGTATCAGTTTGGGGTGAGGCCTACATCAGTATCAGTTTGGGGGCGAGGCGCACATCAGTATCAGTTTTAGGGGCAAGGCCCACATCAGTATTAGTTTGGGGGCGAGTCCCACATCAGTATCGGTTTGGAGGCGAGGCCTACATCAGTATCGGTTTGGGGGCGAGGCCCACATCAGTATCCGTTTGGGGGCGAGGCCCACATCAGTATCCGTTTGGGGGCGAGGCCCACATCAGTATCGGTTTGGGGGCGATCCCCACATCAGTATCGGTTTGGGGGTGAGGCCCACATCAGCATCGGTTTGGGGGCGAGGCCCACATCATTATCGGTTTAGGGGCGAGGCCCACATCAGTATCGGTTTGGGGCCGAGGCCCACATCAGTATCAGCTTGGGGCAAGGCCCACATCATCAGAGTTTTGGAATGAATCCCAGGGTCGAGGCCCACATCAGTATCAGTTTGAGGGTCGAGGGCCCACTACATCATCAGTTTTGGGATGCGTCCCAGGGTTGAGGACCCACTACATCATCAGTTTTGGGATGCGTCCTAGGTTCGAGGACCCACTACATCATTAGTTTGAGGGCGAGGCCCACATTGTCAGTGGTATTGGGATGCGTCCCAGGGTCGAGGGCCTCCATTGTCGGTTGAAGTTCCGGGATACGTCCCAGGGTCGAGGACCCACTACATCATCAGTTTGAGGGCGAGGTCCACATTATCAGCGGAATTGGCATGCGTCCCAAGGTCGATGGCCCCCGTTGTCGGTTGCAGTTTCGGGATGCGTCCCAGGGTCGAGAGCCCACTGCATCATCAGTTGTAGTTCCGGGATGCGTCCTAGGGTCGAGGACCCACTACATCATCAGTTTGAGGGCGAGGCCCACATTGTCAGTGGTATTGGGATGTGTCCCAGGGTTGAGGTGCCCCCGTTGTCGGTTTCAGTTCCGGGATGCGTCCCAGGGTCGAGGGCCCACTGCATCATCAGTTGTAGTTCCGGGATGCGTCCCAGGGTCGAGGACCGACTATATCATCAGTTTTGGGATGTGTCCCAAAGTCAAGGGCCCACACATCGATTGCAATTCCGGGATGCGTCCTAGGGTCGAGGGCCCACTACATCATCATCAACTCTTTTCGAAGCAGTAGACAAGTCAGGTGGCAGCTGGAGAGCCAGGTAAGTAAAAATGCATTGCATAACTTTGATAGGATTGTCACTGTTACACATTGCACAAGTCAAATCAAAGTGGGGGGGGACTGTAGGCACTGCATTTTTTCATATAAGTCCCTATAATGAGTCTTGTATGGAGACACTACCTCCTTAAGTTGTGGAAGCTGCGGGAAACGGACGTCGGAAGGGAAGAGTCAAGAATTGACATTTTGTTGGATTTAATTCGCTGGATTAGCTTCGGGTTCGCTTGTTGGACCTCTTTTTCAAAAAACATCCTTAGCCCAAACCCCCGCAAGACACACACCAAGCCCGCACACCACTAAGCCACACACCAAGCCCACCAAATGGACCAAGCCCACACACCCAAAACCCTAAGGTACACGCCTATAGCCTTCCAAATTAACCAAATCACACATTAAACAAAAGCATAAATCAAGCCAATCCCCTTCCTAAATTAAAGAAATCCTATGGATCCCTTTCCTAATCAAAATAAATCATATCCCTAACTAAAAGAGAAGAAATAAAATTAAATCAAATCACTTTCCTAATTAAAAGATTTTTCCTTATCACTCAATAATTAAAAATATCTCCAATAATTACACAAATCCTTTCCTTTTCAAACAAGGATAGCCCCCATCCCTTTGCCTATAAAAAAGAAGCCTTCACAACACATCCAACCCCCTAGCATTCACACATCTTCACACAAGAAATCAAAGCTTATTCACACCCAAAGCACAAACAAAGACCCTTCCATTGCCGCATCCATCACCATCTTTCACAGCCCCTTAGCCTTCATCACGCCACCGGCCATTCACGTCCCAGACCAGCAAACACCCACGCACAAAGCCCCATTCACGTACAGCCCCTCACATTGCCTCACCCACGTAACAACCCCACTGCCTCAACTCACGCACCAGCCTCCTCCACGCCACATGCCCCCTTCACGCCATTAAAACCCTCTCACGCAAACATCCAGCCCCCTCTACGCCAAATGCCCCCTTCACGCCAGTAGCCCCAACTTGTCCTAAGCTCCTCACGTACTTACCCTTCAAACACGCAACCAGCCCCCATTAGCCCACGTTACTGCCCTTCAATTTTTTTCCGAAAATAGCCGCACAAAATCCCCTGCAGGGCCCGTATATTCTGCCCATAAATCATCCAGTTTTACCGTGAAAATACCCACTGAAAACTGCCCAGTTTTTCCGCAACACACCCCCAAACTGCCGCACATAACACTGCCCAAAAATACCGAGAAAACCCCACAATGCACTGCCCAATTTTGCCGCATAAATAGCCACTGAAACTGCCCAGAAACTGTCCTAAAACCGCATCAAAAACTACCCAAAATAGTGATAAAAAACCGCAGCCCCCTAACCCTCCAAAACCGTAAAAAAAAATAGTTGCATAAATTACCTTAAAACAGTGACCAGAAAATACAGTGAAAATAGCAGCGAAACGGAGTGAAAACAGTAGCCCAAATAGCAAAACAGCGAGTAAAAACATTGAACCAGTGAACCAGAAGAGTTGCGGAGAAAACCCCTCAATGCACTGCCCAATTTCGTATGAATATTATGGATTGATGCATGATGTGAATTCCGGATGAATGGAATGCATGTCCTCTTTTGTGGTATATCGGATGGAAACTCGGACGTAAATTCCGTAGCCGAATCTGAATGGAAGGTATTGCGGTTTGCACTCTGGATACAATGCCACGTACCACTTAAGAGACACACGTATTTCATTTCATCCAAACCTTGTATTCGATGATGATTAGGTTGCTAGTACGTTATTTATTATTTAAGCATGATTTGGTTTAGTATATTGTTTATTTTTAAGTATGATTATGTTATTTCGTTATGCATGATTTAGTTCTTTGATTTTGCATTAGGAATTTAGTTTACGTTTATGTTTAAGTGATTATTTATTTGTTCTTTGTGTTCGATAATTCAACATGCTCGTTGTGTGATATTGTATGCTTGCCGTTATAATGACTTACTTTTAAAGCATGCGAACTTAGACATAGGATTTACTTCGATGAATGCAAACTAGATCTAAGTTATTCTTGAGCATATATATGTTGTGTAAATTCGGTTAATTTATTGCACAAATCATATCATTGGAAGTGGCATAAGTAAGGGACCATTCTGAACCCAACGGTTTAAGGTCTTCCCTTGCGAGGGGTGAGTGCGGCCTTAAATCATTTTCCCAATTCACACAGGGTGGCGAATCCATGTTATTTCTCCGGTTTAGTTCCCCCGCGGGCTATTTCGTACTCCCGACTAGGCCGCGAGCCTAGAACAGCGTCGCCGATTTCTGTGTCCTACAATGTGTTAAGGCCGTTAACACATAATTCACTGCTCAATACTAAAATATTTAAGTTTTAAAAACCTAAAACTAAATGGCAAAAGATTTCTCACGATGACACATATCTATGGCATCTTAGACTAGGTCATATTAGTCTTGTCCGGATAGATAAATTGATAAAGAACGGAGCTTTAAACCAGTTAAAGCTTGGGACTTTACCAGTCTGCGAATCCTGTCTAGGAGGAAAGATGACCAAGAGACCTTTTACTGGAAAAAGTGTAAGAGCCAATCAACCACTTGAACTAGTACATTCAGACATTTTCGGACCAATAAATGTAAGAGTCTGATGGTTATTAATACTTCGTCATATTTATTGACGATTATTCAAGATATGGGTACGTTTACCTAATGTGGCACAATTCAAATACCTTTGAACAATTCAAAGAGTACCGTGCTGAGGTTGAGAACCAATTAGCTCAGACGATCAAAACTCTATGATCAGATCAAGAAGGATAATACTTTGATAGAGATTTCGAGGAATTCTTAGTAGAGCATTGATGAGTGGTATTTATATCATTATTTCCCACTCATCTAACCTAATATTTTGTATACTCTCTCTGGTTTTGTGAACGTTTTGATGTATTTTGTGTTATTTTGCAGATAAATAAAGTTGGGAAAGCATCGGAAGTAATTTGGGGCCAAAATAGAGAAAAAATGACAAAAAGGGCATTTTCGTAATTTTCAAAGTCGCGACACCAAGACCTTCCGCGTCGCGACGTCTAACGTGCGCTGGACATGCTAACGTGCACCGAGGGACACGTGTCAGAATATGAGAAATTGGACTTGCTAACGTGCGTCGAATCTTGCAAATGTGCGCCGGCTGCCACGTGTATTCAACACAGAAGATATGCTAAAATACGCCGGCTGCCACGTGTCGAAATCACATTGGACCAAAGCAAGCGCGTGACACATGTCACCTTCTCATTGGACCGAATATTGGACAAATCACATGTTGCCACGTGTCGACCTCTCATTTGACCGATCCTATGCGCGTGCCACGTGTCAACTTATCATTTGACCAAAAATCCAGCCATTCATTGTGCGCCACGTGTCGTCTTCTGATTACGCCGCTCTACCGCATGACACGTGTCACCTCCTAATTGTGCCGACAATGCGCATGATCAAAAATTGCATGGACTGAAAACGCGTGCTGGCGTCGCGACGCCAAGCACTTGGGCGTCGCGACGCCGGTTCCAGAAAATGTCTATAAATTCAGTTCGGTTTCACTTCATTTCTTGTGCTTTCCTTGGGAGCTTTTCCCTGTTTTTAGAGGATTGCATCTAATTTTTGTAAATATAAATAATTTTTGATTTATGTATTTTAATATTCAGTAATAATATTCGTAGTTCTTCTTCTTCTCATTTCTTTTATGTTTTGTAGTTAATTTTCGACTGGGGAAGGGTGAAGCTTTTATTATTTTAATTTAGATTAATCTCCCTTAATTATAATATAGAAATTATAATTCAAATTAAAAAGATTACAGCTTTAATGGCTGGTTTTATTTATTTGACATAAAGTGGCACCGCCTATATGGCCGGTCTTTAGGTGACAGATAATTACCGCCTATATGGCTGGTTTATGGACAAATAATAATACCGCCTTTATGGCTGGTCGGACTTAATTAAAATCTAATTTAATGAGGATACCGCCTTTATGGCTGGTCGGTAATATCACGATTAATTTTTATATTATAATAAGGGAGATGTCCAAATTATAAATAGTAAAAGTGGATCCTCAACCCTAGTATTTTATTTTTATTCTAGGGAAGTGATAAAACACAATATCCACACTTAATAATTGATTTTCTTTTTATGGGTAGTTCTTTAGTTTGTTTATTGAGTCTTAAGCTTAATGCTTCTTGTTAACTGGCCATTAATAAGATTGATGGGGTAAACTAAAAATGAACTAGACATAGAGATTTTAGGTTTCAGCCTTAGATTCAATAGCCCACGATCTTCCTTGAGGATATATAACCCTTTAATAGATTTCCTTACAGGATAGACATATATCTGTCGGGCGGGGGTAGCCATAATTGGAACTTAATTTTAATGAATCCAGGTAATTTGGTTGACATAGACATATGGTTCAATTGGGTTATACTGGGTATTTGCGTCTGACCATCGACATAGACTTTTGCATATTTTCATGTTCCAGGTTAGCAAACAGATTTATTACACAAAGATAAGAGAATCAATTCATCTTTATAATAATATTGTGTGGAGTCACGACCCTAGATCTTTGAGTTTTTTCTTTTATTTTCCTTAGTATTTTCTTTTGAGTCTTATTTTATTTTATTTTGAAAACCACATTCAACTAACCAAAAGCAATCAATTCCCTTCTCCCTATAATTAGATACCTGTAAATAAATAGTATCAACAATTAATAACAACAGTAGGAATTAAGTCCTCGTGGGATGGATATTTTTATACTACTTGAACAATATGTGCGCTTGCGTTATACGTGTGTGTTTACGCCGGTCAAGTTTTTGGCGCCGTTGCCGGGGACTTATTTTTCTTGAGTTATTAATTTTGAAGTTATCTAATTTACTTGTATCTAATTTTCTTTATTTTTATCTGTAATTTTTATTTTTTTCTTTTGTTTTCCGGTGATTGAAAAATGGAACATTATTGGGAGATTGAGAGATCACGAGCTTTACTTGAAGATACACCCCAAATCTGGGAGCAACAGTCTGGTTTTATGAGGCCTGTTGTCCAGCCCAACAACTATCATTGGATGTCAGAATCAAGCAATTCTACATTTGCTCAACAGAACGAAATGGGGAGATGTGTAATTTGTGATGGTAACCACTCGAGCGATCGATGTATATACCTTTCAGAGTAGCAGAATTTTTGGAATCATTCAAGGTACGTAGAACCATCATATTTTCCATCTTATCCACCATCTACCTACGATCTTCATCAACAATCAGAACCATCAGAAGAAGATCAGATGATTGACACGCTCAAAGATTGGTTTAAGAAATGAGACGATGAGTTGGATACGATGCTTGAAACATACCAGAATCAACTTGAAAGTATTCAAAGACAATCAGAATTCATTCAGAGATTGACAGATCAGACAAGACAATTAACAGAAAACCAGAACTACATACCTCAAGAGCCAGTTTCAGATGACACTGATGAAGCCTTCGAGTACCAATCATTTCACAATGACACTTCAACAGAGGAGGAGGCTGAGCAATATTACAACCAGAGGTATCGGTTCAGGAGCCTGAACCGGCAAAGTCTCGATTTGATTTTTATTATTCTGACTCTGAGGATGATGAAACTGATTAGTTGGTACCAACTGCATCAAAACTTGAGGATGGAATTTTGTATCCTCAAAATGAAGATCTTGGAGCATCCATTGCACAAATGTTTGAAGAAGATCTACCTGAGCCAATCATTTCACCCAGATCAGAGGATGAAGACCTAAAATCTGAAATTTCTTTACGTCCTCAGGTTAACAATTTTGAAGCATGCATTTCACAGATGACAGATGAAGAACTGAATGTGGAAATCCTAAAATATATCTGTGAATAACAGGTGGAGCAAGAAGCAGAGCAAATGGAGGAGCAAATATCTAACCTTATTGAAGATCCAGAGCATTCAGGCGAAACATCACTGTTTTGGGGAGTATAAATTAAAGAAATTGCCCAGAAGCTTGACAGAATGGAACTTGCATTCCAAGTCAAGTACCATACGAGACCTCCTGATTTTCTTTCTTTCTTTTCAGGAACCAATGAAGCGACAAAGAATAAAAAGGTGGCACAAGCACTGAATGAGACAAAATTCTTTTTGCCCCTTTACCTTTGGAAGAGACCCATCAAAAGTAACGCTCATGGGATTGTCTTTAATCGGACATCCAAAACAACGCTGAAACCTGATTGACATATGGATTTTAGTCACGTCTGGCTGAATACGAAAAATTTAGCGCTAGCAGGGAGGCAACCCATGCATTTTAATGTAATTTTTATTTTATTATTTTGTGTATACATGTTGTAGAATTATTTTTAATGTTGTGTTATTTTTGCAGGAAAAATTAAAAACTGATTTTTCAGGACAAAGCAAGCCAGTGCAAGCGGGATTTTCATAAAATAAAAATTTTGACAAAATCACGAAGATATAAAGTCAATCCAGTAGAGATGGCCGAGTAAGGAGTCAGCTCTCGAGACGCATCCCAGTGGATTTATCCGTAAAAAAACTTGGTTTTGCCAAAAAAAAATTACCTAGCTTCGGGACGCAAGGCATATTTCAGCGTCGCGACGCTGGATCGATTACAGGCCTAAAAATAGCAGCCACCAAGAACAGAACCCATTTCCCTCACAGATCTCACCATTCTCTCTCAACTCAGAACCACCACAGCCGAGCCTTCATCCCCACCGTAAACCAAATCATCCAACCAAGAGCCACACCTGCCGTGAGCCACTGACCACCGATTCCATTACGAAACCGAGCCGTACCAAGTCAACACCAACACTACCGTTACCAAGCCGAGCCGTACTGAGTCCCAACCGAAACCAGAAACCAGAAACCCATCTCAACCGAGCCACCATCAAATCGAGATCCATACTGCTGAGATCGAATCAACCCACAACTGCTTCAACACCACCGTGAGTCACCTTCGTTGAGCTTTTGCCGAACCTTCAATGAACCCACCAAGCCGCGAGCCACCCTTGCCGTGACCGAGCCACTACCTTGCCCAGAAACCGAGCCACTGCCGAGCCTTGCACAGTCAAACCGTGAACAGCCTTCGCCGAGTCACAACCACCCCTTACCGAGACCACACTGAACCACAGAACCCACCCTTGCCGAGATTGAATCAGAAGCCTGAACCAGTGACTAAAACACCAACTACCAAGATCCAACAGTGGCACCCACTGCCGAGCCTAAAACTGAAGAAGCACAGGTCCGAATTTTAAATTATCAACATTGAAAATTGGAAGAAAATTTGGTAATTTGTGTGGTATTGGGAGTGTTGGATTCGATTGATTGGACTTTGGAAGTGTTGAAATTGATTGAATTCGTAGATTTTGGGGGCGAAGGTTGTTGTGGGTGATAGTTTTATGGTGAATTTTGGGGAAATTTTGAGTTTTTAGAGGTGATTTTGCCAAAAATTTTACTACAAAAATGGTCAAATATGGATCGTGGTAAGAAGCGTAAATTGGACATAAATCTTAATCGGTAATTTTTCCTGTAAAATTTCAGCTAACCAGGTATTATCTTCTAAACTCTTCTACTGTTAAGACATTGGGGACAATGTCTCATTTAGGTTTGGGGAGGGAATTAGTTGATTAGTATCTTGTTTTTACTTGTGTGTTGTTTTTATTTTTAGTCCAAAATTTTTTCGAAAAATACAAAAAAAATATTGAAAATTTTTCAAAAATTACAAAAATATTTTGCGTTTTTATTTTGACTAAAAGGGTGAAATTAGTGAGAGATAGCTGAGTAAGGAGTTTCCACTCCTGATACGTATCTCAAGCCTATTTTCGAAATAAGTTAATTTTTGTTTATTTCCTTTTAAATTATTTAATTTGTAAATTCTCCTTAACACTGACTAAAATGAATCTTCATATGCTCAGTTGGCAGGTATTAACAACATGGATAGTAACATACGGACATGAGCTAAAATTGAAAAGTTGTAATATTCAGTGCTCTAGTTTAATTGGAGGAAGCATCTCAAAAAGCAATGGGTAAAAAAAAAAAAAACGTCTGAGATCTGAGTTATTAAGTCTGTAAGGGTGTTTTAACACCTAGTGCCCTAAAACCAACTGGTTTGGGAGTCATTGGCCCAAAGCTCGCTACATGGATCAAAGATGCTGCAAAAAATATATATCTGAAGTCTGAGTAATTAAGTCTGTAGGGGTGTCTTAACACTGGTGCCCTAAAACCAACTGGTTTGGGAGCCACCGACCCAACACTCGCTACATAGACAGAAGATATTGTATTATAAATAAAAAAAATCAAAAATAAAAAAAAATCAGAAAAATTATTCCATTGCTACAAAAGGTGTGAAATCTGATAGAACTTTAGGACAAAAATATTACTCTCTTATCAACTGCACTTATGACTGTTGTGGGCAAAAATGAGTTGTTTAATATTTTGTTTGCTGTGTATATGGAGAATGGTAAATATAATCGGAGAATTTACTTATTCAGTAATTTAGAAAGAAACAAAACAACTAGTTACTTGGAGTAGAAGTTTCACATAATTAATCACTAACTTATTTATTCTATTTTCTCTTGTCTTTTTCTTTTGTGTGCATTAGTTTCACTACCTTTTTACTTTTGTAAAATGTTTGTGGGTATCATTGCTGTAAACCCTCACGAGACTACAACTCGTCCACTAGGGACACCTAGGGGTTTAAAAGCTTGTTGCATACGCTAAATGCAACCGTGACCCTACAAAAAGGCTTAGTTAATTTTATTTTTGTTATTTTATTTATGTTTTGCTCGAGGACTAGCAAAATGTTAGGTTTGGGGGTGTGATGAGTGATATTTATATCACTATTTCCCACTCATCTAACCAAATATTTTGTATAGTTTTCTTGGGTTTTGTGAACGTTTTGATGTGTTTTGTGTTATTTTACAGATAAATAAAGTTGGGAAAGCATCGGAAGTAATTTGGGGCCAAAATAGAGAAAAATGACAAAATGGGCATTTTCGTAATTTTCAGCGTAGCGACACCAAGACCTTCCGCGTCGCGACGCCTAACGTGCGCCAGACATGCTAACGTGCGCCGAGGGAGACGTGTTAGAATATGAGAAATTGGACTTGCTAACGTGCGCCGGCTGCCACATGTCATCATCACAGAAGATCTGCTAAAATACGCCGGCTACCACGTGTCGAAATCGCATTAGACCAAAGCAAGCGCGTGACACGTGTCACCTTCTCATTGGACCAAATATTGGACAAATCACATGTTGCCACGTGTCGACCTCTCATTTGACCGATCCTATGCGCGTGCCACATGTCAATTCTCATTTGACCAAAAATCCAGCCATTCACCGTGTGCCACGTGTCGTCTTCTGATTGTGCCGTTCTGCCACGTGACACGTGTCACCTCCTGATTGTGCTGACAATGCACGTGGTCAAAAACCACGTTGACTGAAAACTCGTGCTGGCATCGCGACGCCAAGCACTTGGGCGTCGCGACGCCGGTTCCAGAAAATGTCTATAAATTCAGTTCGGTTTCATTTCATTTCTTGTGCTTTCCTTGGGAGCTTTTCCCTGTTTTTAGAGGATTGCATCTAGTTTTTGTAAATATAAATAATTTTGATTTATGTATTTTAATTTTCAGTAATAATAATAGTAGTTCTTCTTCTTCTCATTTCTTTTATGTTTTGTAGTTAATTTTCTGCTGGGGAAGGGTAAAGCTTTTATTATTTTAATTTAGATTAATCTCCCTTAATTATAATATAGAAATTATAATTCAAATTAAAAAGATTACGCTTTAATGGCTGGTTAAATTTATTTGACAAAAGTGGCACCGCCTATATGGTCGGTTTTAGGTGACAGATAATTACCGCCTATATGGTTGGTTTATGGACAAATAATAATACCGCCATTTATGGGGTGGTCGGACTAATTAAAATCTAATTTAATGAGGATACCGCCTTATGGCTGGTCGGTAATATCTCGATTAATTTTTATATTATAATAAGGGAGATGTCCAAATTATAAATAGTAAAAGTGGATCCCCAACCCCAGTATTTTATTTTTATTCTAGGGAAGTGATGAAACACAATATCCACACTTAATAATTGATTTTCTTTTTATGGGTAGTTCTTTAGTTTGTTTATTGAGTCTTTAGCTTAATGCTTCTTGTTAACTAGCCATTAATAAGATTGATGGGGTAAACTTAAAATGAACTAGACATAAGGATTTTAGGTTTCAGCCTTAGATTCAATAGCCCACGATCTTCCTTGAGGATAGATAACCCTTTAATAGATTTCCTTACAGGATAGACATATACCTGTCGGGCGGGGGTAGCCATAATGGAACTTAATCTTAATGAATCCAGATAATTTGGTTGACATAGACATATGGTTCAATTGGGTTATACTGGGTATTTGTGTTGACCATCGATAGAGGCTTTTGCATATTTTCATGTTCCAGGTTAGCAAACTGATTTATTACACAAAGATAAGAGAATCAATTCATCTTTATAAATATTGTGTGGAGTCACGACCCTAGATCTTTGAGTCTTTTCTTTTATTTTCCTTAGTATTTTCTTTTGAGTCTTTTTTTATTTTATTTTGCAAAACCACATTCAACCAACCAAAAGCAATCAATCCCTTCTCCCTATAATTAGATACCTGTAAATAAATAGTATCAACAATTAATAACAACAGTAGGAATTAAGTCCTCGTGGGATCGATATTTTTTACTACTTGAACGATACATGCGCTTGCGTTATACGTGTGTGTTTACGCCGGTCAAGTTTTTGGCGCCGTTGCTGGGGACTTATTTTTCTTGAGTTAGTAATATTGAAGCTATCTAATTTACTTGTATCTAATTTTCTTTATTTTATCTATAATTTTTATTTCTTTCTTTTGTTTTCAGGTGATTGAAAAATGGAACATTATTGGGAGATTGAGAGATCACGAGCTTTACTAGAAGATACACCCCAAATCTGGGAGCAACAGTCTGGTTTTCTGAGGCCTGTTGTCCAGTCCAACAACTATCATTGGATGTCAGAATCAAGCAATTCTACATTTGCTCAACAGAACGAAAAGGGGAGATGTGTAATTTATGATGGTAACCACTCGAGCGATCGATGTATATACCTTTCAGAGTGGCAGAATTATTGGAATCATTCAAGGTACGGAGAACCATCATATTTTCCATCTTATCCACCATCTACCTACGATCTTCATCAACAATCAGAACCATCAGAAGAAGATAGGATGATTGACACGCTCAAAGATTGGTTTAAGAAATGAGACGATGAGTTGGATACGATGCTTGAAACATACCAGAATCAACTCGAAAGTATTCAGAGACAATCAGAATTCATTCAGAGATTGACAGATCAGACGAGACAATTAACAGAAAACAAGAACTACATACCTCAAGAGCCAGTTTCAGATGACACTGATGAAGCCTTCGAGTACCAATCATTTCACAATGACACTTCAACAGGAGGAAGAGGCTAGCAATATCAACAACCAGAGGTATCGGTTCAGGAGCCCGAACCGGAAAAGTCTCGATTTGATTTTCATTATTCTGACTCTGACGATGATGAAACTGAGCAGTTGGTACCAACTGCATCAAAACTTGAGGATGGAATTTTGTATCCTCAAAATGAAGATCTTGGAGCATCCATTGCACAAATGTTTGAAGAAGATCTACCTGAGCCAATCATTTCACCCAGATCAGAGGATGAAGACCTAAAATCTGAAATTTCTTTACGTCCTCAGGTTAACATTTTGAAGCATGCATTTCACAGATGACAGATGAAGAATTGAATGCGGGAAATCCTAAAAGATATCTGTGAAGAAAAGGGTGGAGCAAGAAGCAGAGAAAATGGAGGAGCAAATATCTAACCTTATTGAAGATCCAGAGCATTCAGGCGAAACATCATTGTTTTGGGGAGTACAAATTAAATAAATTGCCCAGAAGCTTGACAGAATGGAACTTCCATTCCAAGTCAAGCACCATACGAGACCTCCTGATTTTCTTTCTTTCTTTTCAGGAACCAATGAAACGACAAAGAATAAAAAGGTGGCACAAGCACTGAATGAGACAAAATTCTTTTTGCCCCTTTACCGTTGGAAGAGACCCATCAAAATTAACGCTCATAGGATTGTCTTTAATCGGACATCCAAAACAACGCTGAAACCTCATTGACATATGGATTTCAGTCACGTCTGGCTGAATACGAAAAATTTAGCGTTAGCAGGAGGCAACCCATGCAATTTAATGTAATTTTTATTTTATTATTTTGTGTATACATGTTGTAGAATTATTTTTAATGTTGTGTTATTTTTGCAGGAAAAATTAAAAACGGAATTTTTCAGGACAAAGCAAGCCAGTACAAGCGGGATTTTCATAAAATAAATATTTTGACAAAATCACGAAGATATAAAGTCAATCCAGTAGAGATGGCTGAGTAAGGAGTCAGCTCTCGAGACGCATCCCAGTGGATTTATCCGTCGAAAGACTTGGTTTTGCCAAAAACAAAAAATTACCTAGCTTCGGGACGCAAGGCCTATTTCAGCGTCGCGACGCTGGATCGATTACAGCCATTAAAAACAGCAGCCGCCAAGACCAGAACCCATTTCCCTCACAGAATCTCACCATTCTCTCTCAACTCAGAACCACCACAGCCGAGCCTTCATCCCCACCGTAAACCAAATCATCCAACCAAGAGCCACACCTGCCGTGAGCCACTGACCACCGATTCCATTGCGAAACCGAGCAGTACCAAGTCAAGATCACACCACCGTGACCAGCCGAGCAGTACTGAGTCCCAACCGAAAACAGGAAACCAGAAACCCATCTCAACCAAGCCACCATCAAATCGAGATCCATACTGCTGTGACCGAATCAACCCACAACCGCATCAACACCATCGTGAGTTGCCTTCATTGAGCCTTTACCGAACCTTCACTGAACCCACTAAGCCGCGAGCCACCCTTGCCGTGACCGAGCCACTACCTTGCCCAAAAACTGAGCCACTGCCGAGCCTTGCACAGTCGAACCGAGAACAGCCTTCGCTGAGTCACAACCACCCCTTACTGAGACCACACTGAACCACAGAACCCACCCTTGCCGAGACTGAATCAGAAGCCTGAACCAGTGACTAAAACACCAACTACCAAGATCCAACAGAGGCACCCACTGCCGAGCCTAAAACCGAAGAAGCACAGGTCCGAATTTTAAATTATCAACATTGATAATTGGAAGAAAATTTGGTAATTTGTGTGGTATTGGGAGTGTTGGATTCGATTGATTGGACTTTGGAAGTGTTGAAATTGATTGAATTCGTAGATTTTGGGGGTGAAGGTTGTTGTGGGTCATAGTTTTATGGTGAATTTTGGGGAAATTTTGAGTTTTTAGAGGTGATTTTGCCCAAAGTTTTACTAAAAAATGGTCAAATTGCGATCGTGGTAAGAAGCGTAAATTGGACATAGATCTTAATCGGTAATTTCCTGTGTAAATTTCAGCTAACCAAGTATTATCTTCTAAACTCTTCTACTGTTTAAGACATTGGGGACAATTTCTCATTTAGGTTTGGGGGAGGGAATTAGTTGATTAGTATCTTGTTTTTAGTTGGGTGTTGTTTTATTTTTAGTCCAAATTTTTTTCGAAAATACAAAAAAAAAATTGAAATTTTTCAAAAATTACAAAAATATTTTGCGTTTTTGCGATTTTATTTTGACTAAAAGGGTGAAATTGGTGAGAGATAGCTGAGTAAGGAGTTTCCACTCCTGATACGTATCTCAAGCCTATTTTTCGAAATAAGTTAATTTTTGTTTATTTCCTTTTAAATTATTTAATTTGTAAATTCTCCTTAACACTGACTAAAATGAATCTTCATATGCTTAGTTGGCAGGTATTATCAACATGCATAGTAACATACGGACATGAGCTAAAATTGAAAAGTTTTTAATATTCAGTGCTCTAGTTTAATTGGAGGAAGCATCTCAAAAAGCAATGGAGTAAAAAAAAAAACGTGTGAGATCCGAGTTATTAAGTCTGTAAGGGTGTTTTAACACCTAGTGCCATAAAACCAACTGGTTTGGGAGTCACTGGCCCAAAGCTCGCTACATGGATCAAAGAACCTGCAAAAATATATATATCTGAAGTCTGAGTAATTATGTCTGTAGGGGTGTCTTAACACCTGGTGCCCTAAAACCAACTGGTTTGGGAGCCACCGACCCAACACTCGCTACATAGACAGAAGATATTGTGTTATAATTAAATAAAAAAAATCAAAAATAAAAAAAATCAGAAAAATCAGAAAAATTATTCCATGCTACAAAAGGTGTGAAATCTGATAGAACTTTAGGACAAAAATATTACTCTCTTATCAACTGCACTTATGACTGTTGTGGGCAAAAATGAGTTGTTTAATATTTTGTTGGCTGTGTATATGGAGAATGGTAAATATAATCGGAGAATTACTTATTTAGTAATTTAGAGAAAGAAACAAAACAACTAGTAACTTGGAGTAGAAGTTTTCACCTAATTAATCACTAACTTCTTATTCTCTTTTCTCTTGTCTTTTGCTTTTGTGTGTATTAGTTTCACTACCTTTTTACTTTTGTAAAATGTTTGTGGGTATCATTGCTGTAAACCCTCACGAGACTACACTCATCCACTAGGGACACCTAGGGGTTTAAAGGCTTGTTGGATACACTAAATGCAACCGTGATCCCTACAAAAATGGCTTAGTTATTTTTATTTTTGTTATTTTATTTTATGTTTTGCTCGAGGACTAGCAAAATGTTAGGTTTGGGGGTGTGATGAGTGGTATTTATATCACTCATATTCACACTCATCTAACCTAATATTTTGTATAGTTTCTCGGGTTTTGTGAATGTTTTGATGTGGTTTGTGTTATTTTACAGATAAATAAAGTTGGGAAAGCATTGGAAGTAATTTGGGGCCAAAATAGAGAAAAAATGACAAAAGGGGCATTTTCATAATTTTCAGCGTCGCGACAGCAAGACCTTCCGCGTCGGGACACCTAACGTGCACCGGACATGCTAACATGCGTCGAGGGACACGTGTCAGAATCTGAGAAATTGGACTTGCTAACGTGCGCTGAATCTTGCTAACGTGCTCCGAACTTACTAACGTACGCCGACTGCCACGTGTCATAATCATAGAAGATCTGCTAAAATGCGCCGGCTGCCACGTGTCGAAATCTCATTGGACCAAAGCAAGCGCGTGACACGTGTCACCTTCTCGTTGGATCGAATATTGGACAAATCACATGTTGCCACGTGTCGACCTCTCATTTAACCGATCCTAAGCGCGTGCCACGTGTCAACTTCTCATTTGAAAAAAAATCCAGCCATTCACCGTGCGCCACATGTCGTCTTTTGATTGCGCTGTTCTGCCGCGTGACACATGTCACCCTCCTGATTGTGCCGACAATGTGCATGGTCAAAAACCTCGTTGACTGAAAACGCGTGCTGGCGTCGCGACGCCGATTCCAGAAAATGTCTATAGCCCCGTTATTCTCACAATATAAAAGACCAGGCTCAGCTACTAACGAAACTTCTCCTAATCCAATTAGGAATTTACGGATCTAAACTGCCTCTTTTGCTGCCTCAGCTGCAACGATATATTCCGCTTCTGTTGTTGAATCGGCAACAGTCTATTGCTTGGAAGATTTCCAGTTCACTGCTCTTCAAACAAAATATGTACCCGGATCACGACTTACAGTCATCTTAATCGGTTTGGAAACTTGCATCGGTAAACCCGTTACCTCAAGTTCTCCATCTCCATAGATTAAGAAAGCATCCTTAGTTCGTCTAAGATACTTAAGGATGTTCTTAACCGCAACCCACGTGACCATCACCTGGATCGGCCTGATAGCTACTACACATGCTCAAAGCATAGAGACATCAGGTCGCGTACATATCATGGCATATATGATCGATCCGACTACAGAAGCGAACGGGATCCAACTCATGTTGTCTCTCTCATCTTGAGTTTTAGGACACATGTCCTTAGATAGAGTGACGTCATGTGACCACGTTCTTACAGATTTACAAGACATGGTTGGCTTCTAGCAAAGCACTGTGCCTACCCAATTCTCCAGAAATATTCTTTTAAGGAATATATAATCTAAAAACAGTTCGTAGTATTGACCGGCGTAAACACACACGTATAACGCAAGCGCACGTATCGTTCAAGTAGTATAAAAATATCGATCCCACGAGGACTTAATTCCTACTATTGTTATTAATTGTTGAATCTATTTATTTACAAATATCTAATTAAATGGAGAATAGAGAGATTGTTTGTTTGTTTGGTTGAATGTGGTGTTGTAAAATAAATAAAATAAAAAGACACAAGAAAATACTAAGGAAAATAAAAGACTTAAAGATCTAGGGTGGAATCTTCTAATATCTATTAAAAGATGAAGTAGTTATATAATAGTTGGGTAAAATATTGAATTATTAATCTGGAACACTAAATTATGTAAAAGCCTCTTCCGAATGATCATTTACAAATACCTGTATAATCCAATTGAACCATATGTCTATGTCAATTAATTACCTAGATTCATTAAGCTTAAGTTCCAATTAAGACTATCCCCGCCCGACAGGTATATTCCTATCC
>SKCR01003580.1:0-27023 GCA_019454045.1 Zanthoxylum bungeanum
GCTGGGGTAGAGGATCAACTTTTATTACTACTATTTTAGATATCTCTCTTAATATAATATATTAACTTTGCTGTGATAATTACTAACCAGCCATATAGGCGGTATCCTGATTAAGTCAATTTAATAATTAATTACCAACCGACCAACCAGGCGGTATCCATAGTAACTCAGGTTAAAACCAATTTATAATTAATTACCAACGACCAATATAGCGGTATCCATTTTTAAGTCAGGTTTTAAATAGTTTTTATATTATAATTAAGGGAGATTAATCTAAATAGTAATAATAAAAGCTTTACCTTTCACCCCAGCAAAGGAGAATTACCTCCTCGTGCTTGAAAAATAAAAACTGCAAAAGTAAAGAAAGAAAATGTTGTGCGTAAAAGTAAATTACGGAAAGTAAAAACTGAAAAGTAAAGAAAAGAAAGTGCGAAAGTGAAAATTAATTACTAAAAACTGTAAATAATTAAACTAGATACAATCTTCTTATTTATTCATTAAGAATTTCAAAGAAGAAAGTATGAATTTTACAAATGAAATGGCTTGGTATTTATAGGCAAAATTTTGCCACCATCAAATCATCAATCAATTTCTCCACCAAATCCATTATTAATTTCTCCACTAATTACTCCACCAAATCCATAATTGCTCCACTAATTTCTTATCTTGTTTGGTGGTGATTTGATAATTTTTATTAATTATTTATTAATTAATATTTTGCTTTGAAAATGATTGATAATGACTTTTAATAATTACACTCCACACACTTCTGGATGGTTCATCAATTTCGGTCATGAAATCATCAGAATTTGAAAATATGTTCTCTTTCAAAGTTTTAGATCTTTGTGTCGTCTTTAATCTGGAACTTGAATCAGCTCAATCCGATATCTGAGTAAACAGTTATGCCCAAAATACGACAGATGCGCAAAACTGGAATTTCCAAAACTGCACTTCGTCAAAAACGCCCTTTCAAGTTTCCAATCTCCAAATTAAATATATCAAGTCCAATAATTGCCCTTATTTGATCCACATTTCGTCCTAAATGATTTCATTAAGTCCCAATATTATTTTCTGCAAAATAAACTAAAACACATCAAAACGTTCATCAAACCCGAGAAACTAAACAAAATATTAAGTAAAAGGGGCGGTAAATATTGATATATTTTCCGCTCATCAATATACTTCACAGATGACAGATGAAGAGCTGAATGCAGAAATTTTCAAATACATTTGTGAAGAAAAAGTGGAGCATGAAGCAAAGCAAATGGAGGAGCAAATGTCTGACCTTAATAAAGATCCACAGCATTCAGGAGAAACATCGCTGTTTTGGGGAGTACAAATCAAAGATATCGCCCAGAAGCTTGACAAAATGGAACTCCCATTCCAAGTCAAGCACCATATAAGACCTCCTGATTTTCTTTCTTTCTTTGCAGGAACCACTGGAACAACAAGGAGCAAAAAGGTGGCACGAGCACTGAATGAGACAAAACTCTTTTTGCCACCTTACCGTTGGAAGAGACCCTTCAAAAGCAACGCTCACGGGATTGTTTTTGATCGGACATCTAAAACGACATTGAAACCTCCTTAACAGATGAATTTCAGTCACGTCTGGCTGAAGACGAAAAATTAGCGCTAGCAGGGAGGCAACCCATGCAATTTGTTGTAATTTGTTTTCATATTTTGTGTGAACTTTTTAATTTTGTGTGTTAGTTTTACAGGAAAAATAAAAACGGAATTTTTCAGGACAAAGCAAGCCAGTGCAAGCGGGATTTTCATAAAATAAAAATTTGACAAAATCACGAAGATACAAAGTCAATCCAGAAGAGACGGCCGAGTAAGGAGTCAGCTCTTGGAACGCGTCCCTATGGATTTATCCGTCTCAAGACTTGGTTTTGCCAAAAAAAAAAAAATAGCGTCGCTACGCCAGGCAAAAATTTGCAGGCCCAAAAACAGCAGCCGTCGAGAACAGAACCCATTTCCCTCACATATCTCACCATTCTCTCTCAACTCACAACCACCACAGTCGAGCCTTCATCCCCACCGTGAACCAAATCATCCAACCAAGACCCATCATCATCTCGACACATCTAGCCCTCATCGCCCAAACCGCAACCACTCACCGAAAAAAAAAAAAAACAAAACTGAAACCAACCACCATCACTCACGGTTAAATCCACCCACGAGCCGAACAAACCAGACCTTCGTCGAGTCTTATCCACCACAGTCGAAACCGAAACCATCTCCACCTTTTGTCGTGAGCCTCATCACCGAGAACAAACAGAGCAGAAACCCACCAGCCACCGAGCCTTTGACCGAGATCCACAACCGCAACCTTCGCCAAGTCAAACACCAAGCCTTTACCGAGCCAGAGAGAGGATCCGAGATCTACCAAACTCATCATCATCTTCTTCTTCGAAATCAATCACCATCACCGAAATCTCCAACTTGACCGAGCGTGTCAAGCCACCATCACCGAGAGATCCACCAGCCGAGACACCACTAGCCGCGAACCCGCCACTGCCAAGCCAACCACGACCCACCAACTACACCAAAATCACCGAGAATCATCACAGTCACCACTCACCAAACACCAAGATCTGCCGTGAGCCACTCTTGCCGAAACCGAGATCTACCACTGAAACCAGAAATCGAGAAACACCACTACCGCCGAATTCACCCACTGTAGAGCCACCACCACCGAGAACCAACCAAAACCGAACAAAGCCAAGCCTAACCGAGCCCACTGCCAAGCCAAAGCCGAGGAAAAACAGGTCCAGATTTTCAAAATTATTAACAGTATAATTTGAAGAAATTAATTTGGTAATTTGTGTGGTAGATATTATTGAAATTGGTTGGACTTTGGAAGTGTTGGATTTGTGAACTTTGTAGTTTTGGGGGCGAAGTTGGGATTTGTTTGTTGATAGTTTTAGGGTGTTTTGTGGGAAACTTTGAGATTTTAGGGGAGATTCTGTCGAAAATTTTGTGAACAATGCCACCGAAGAGATCCAGGGCTTCAACATCTGCTGAACCCAGTTTTGACACTACAAAATTTATTTCGGCAGCTGCAGAGAGGAGATTCGAAGAGGGAATGACTAGAAAAGTTCATATTATGGAGAGGGGTTTTGAAATCCGCCCCGGACTATTCCCGGAGATTGACAGGATCATTGCAACCAGACACTGGCAAAAGCTTTGTTTGCAGCCTCACCCCGCTTATGCAGCTATTGTACGGGAGTTTTATGCTAATGCTTATGAGCATCGTGCATATATAGCAATGGTTAGAGATCAATAGGTAGCATTTAATCCTACTACAATTAACAGATTCTATGGATTACCTGATATGGAAGCTGATGAGTACTCTGCAGTTAAGGAGGAGATTGATATTACACATTTAACAGAAACATTGTGTGTTCCTAAAGCAGAACACCAGAAGATAAGTTTGAGATTACTCAAACCTGAAGCAAAGGTGTGTTCCATTTTGTGACCCGATCGTTGTTACCAGGATCACACATTACTTATGTCACAAAGGAACACATGATCTTGTTATATTGCATTCTGGAGGGCCTTACTATTGATGTTGGACAATTAATCTCAACAAATATAGCCTGGGCTGCGAGATCAACACAGGCAGGTCTGTTATACTGCTACCTGATCACATCACTTTGTACATTGGCCATGGTGCCTGTTGATCCCAGAGAAGAAACAATGCAACCCATGACAGCTTTAACAGCCCGCATAATCCAGCAACTCCAAACAGAGAGACAAGCTCAAGCTGGAGCATCTTCTTCTGACACAACACAACAAAACCCACCTCAGCCACCACAAGATCATCAAGGCCTCGCACTATTTCTCAGGAAGTTCATCGTTTGGGATCTCGTGTGAATTATATGCTTCAATATAATAGAGCAATCGGCCATGCACTACAACAAATGGAAAATGATTTTCACATTACTGTTCCAGAGTTCCCTGACCCACCATCTGACGACAGCAATGAGAAGGAGACTGACGCATAAACTCGGTACCATTGTTTCTACCTTTTGTTTATGTTTTGAAAGCATTAGGGACAATGCTTAATTTAGGTTTGGGGGTGCAATGCTTTTGTGTTAAAACTTTCCGTTAAAATTTTTCATTTATGCAACAAAATTCCGTTAAAATCATAGAAATGAGAGTTCTTTAGTTGATTAGTACCTTGTTTTTAGTTTGCATGTTGTTTTTATTTTTAGTCCAAAATTTTTCGAAAAATACAAAAAAATTGAAAAATTTTAATATTTTGTGTTTTTGTTTTGACTAAAAATGTGAAATTGGTAAGAGATAGCCGAGTAAGGAATTTCTACTCCTGAGACGTATCTCAAACCTATTTCGAAACAAGTTAATTTTTGTTTATTTCCTTTTGAATTATTTAATTTGTGAATTCTCCTTAACACTGACTAAAATGGATCTTCATATGCTCAGTTGGCAGGTATTATCAATATGCATAGTAACATACGGACATAAGTTGTAATTGAAAAGTTTGTAATATTCAGTGCTATAGTTTAATTGGAGGAAGCATCTCAAAAAGCAGTGGAGTAAAAAAAAAAAACATCTAAGATCCGGGTTATTAAGTCTGTAAGGGTGTTTTAACACCTAGTGCCCTAAAACCAACTGGTTTGGGAGTCACTGGCCCAAAACTCGCTACATGGATCGAAGATGCTGCAAAATATATATATCTGAAGTCTGAGTAATTAAGTTCGTAGGGGTGTCTTAGCACCTGGTGCCCTAAAGCCAACTGGTTCGGGAGCCACCGACCCAACACTCGTTACATAGATGGAAGATATTGTATATAAATAAATAAAAAATTCAAAGAAAAAATCAGAAAAATTATTCCATTGCTGCAAAAAGGTGTGAAATCTGATAGAACTTTAGGACAAAAATATTACTCTCTTATCAACTGCACTTGTGACTGTTGTGGGCAAAAACGAGTTGATTAATATTATGTTGGCTGTGTATATGGAGAATGGTAAAAATAATCGGAGAATTTACTTATTCAGTAATTTAGAAAGAAACAAAACAACTAGTAACTTGGAGTAGAAGTTTCATTTGATTAGTCATTAACATCTTTATTCTCTTTTCGCTTGTCTTTTTGCTTTTGTGTGCATTAGTTTTATTACTTTTTTACTTTTGTAAAATTTTTGTGGGTATCATTGCTGTAAACCCTCACGAGACTACAACTCATCCACTAGGGACATCTAGGGGTTTAAAGGCTTGTTGCATATGCTAAATGCAACCGTGATCCCTACGAAAGTGGCTTAGTTAATTTATTTATGTTATTTTACTCTATGTTTTGCTCGAGGACTAGCAAAATGTTAGGTTTGGGGGTGTGATGAGTGGTAAAACTATCACTATTTCCCACTCATTTATCCTAATATTTTGTATAGTTTCTTGAGTTTTGTGAATATTTTGATGTGTTTTGTGTTATTTTGTAGATAAATAAAGTTTCAGGACATTCTGGAGGTGATTTGGGCTAAAACAGTGAAAATTGGATAAAAATGACATTTCAGTAAATTGTCAGCGTCGCGACGCCCAGCACTTCAGCGTCGCGACGCCCATCATGCGCCGAATCTGCTAACGTGCGCCGGGTCAACGTGTCAGAATTTGAGAAGTTTGACTTTGCTAATATGCGCCGTGCCACGTGTCACCATTAAAGCCGATCTGCTAACATAAGCTGCGACACGTGTCATCATCCTACGGTGCCGACAGTCGCCATCACCAAGTGTACCACGTGTCATCCAATGTGTCACCACGTCATCCGTCAACGAGTCAACTATTCCACGCGTCATGCCACGTCATCATCCACGTCAGCAGGTCAACCGAGTCAACATGCCACGTCATCATCAGCCAATCACGCGATGACACGTGTCGCAATCTTATGGTACCGACAATTGATCTCAGCCGCCTTGCCACGTCATCAACACGTCAGCATAATAATTGAGCTCTTAGCCGCCTCGCCACGTGTTGCCTTATCCTCTTATCCGAATCGCCACATGTCAAGCTGTCATTGTGCCACGCCTCACTGTTCCAGCGTCGCGACGCTGAAGCCTTTGGCGTCGCGACGCTAGAAGCTTATCCGCGCCTATAAATTGAGCTCGAGATTTCAGAATTGAATACACCATTCTCTCTCTTCTATTCCATCTAAAGAGAAAGTTTCTCTCTCTAGATTCTTTTAGTTTTTTAGTTTTTTTTAGTTTTTAATTTTCAATTTTGTAAATAATTTTAATTACGTTTTGTAATAATAGTAATTTAATTTTTACTTTTTACTATTTACAGTTTTCACTATTCACTATGAATAGGTAACTTCCCCAGCTAGGGTGAAAGGTAATTCTTTTACTGTTACTATTTGGATTAATCTCCCTTAAAAATAATATATTCACTATTTAAAATACTAACTTAAAAATGATACCGCTATATTGGCCGGTTGGTAATTTAATTTTAATCTGGTTTAAACCTGACTAATCAAGGATACCGCCAGATTGGTCGGTTGGTAATTTAATTTTGGTTCCGCCTTTATGGCTGGTTGGACTTAATTTGACTTAATCAGGATACCGCCAGACTGGTCGGTTGGTATATTATCACAAGTTTATATATTATTTTATGGGAGATATCTAAATTAGTAGTAGTAAAAGTAATTCCTTTTACCTTAGCATTTTATTTTATTTTACTTCTCAGCTTTTACTTTATGTCTTTTACTTTTATGTTTTTACTAGCCCTAGTTATGTGTTAGTTATCTGGGGTTGTAATGACTTTTAATATCACCGGTTTATAAGGGGTTATTTTATAGTTTGGGTAATTTAAAGGTTTACTTATTAAGTCTTAAGCTTAATGCTTCTTGTTGTTTGATCACCAATAAGATTGATGTGGTAAATCTAAAATGAACTAGACATAGAGATTTTAGGTTTCAGCCTTAGACTTAATAGCCCACGATCTTCCTTGAGGATAGATAACCCTTTAATAGATTTCCTTACAGGATAGGAATATACTTGTCGGGCGGGGGTAGCCATAATTGGAACTTAAACTTAATGAATCCAGATAATTTGGTTGACATAGACATATGGTTCAATTAGGTTAAACTAGGTATTTGTGTCTGACCATCGACAGAGGCTTACACATAATTTAGTGTTCCAGGTTAGTAAACTGATTTATTACACAACTATAAAATAACCACTTCATCTTTTAAAAGATATTAGAAGGATTCACAACCCTAGATCTTTGTGTCTTTTGTTATTTTCCTTAGTATTTTCTTTTGTCTTTTATTTATTCATTTATTTTGTAAAACCACTTTCAACCAATCAAACAATCATTCTCTTCTCCATTTAATTAGATATTTGTAAATAAATAGATTCAATAATTAATAACAACAGTAGGAATTAAGTCCTCGTGAGATCGATATTTTTATACTACTTGAACGATACGTGCGCTTGCGTTATACGTGTGTGTTTACGCCGTTCAGTACTCAAGGATGAGATACTGGAGAGGCAGTGTCTCGCATACAGGTACCCCAAGCATACTACGTATATAAGACCCCGACACTCTACCCGCTACAGTTACTGACTCCCTAGACCATGCTTTGATACCAACTTTATAACATCCTCCTCTCGGAGATGCTACCGACAGGCGACATGTTACCATATCACCCTCAGCCTCTAACTAACTCACTGTACTGAACTCTACTGATTTTCTTGTTATTTGATAATCACAAATCACACACTTACACTGGAGGGCTACATGCCCAACTTAAATTAATTAAACAACCATTACTCCTTACAATTCTGTGCTAGTCACATTAAACTTTGGTAACTTTGACTCTTACAACTTTGCATAATGACTCTAAAAAAACTAACACATGACTTGTAAACCTTGACTTTAACTAATCCATATACCTCAGACTTGACTACCATGTAGACCTAATAACCCTAGTGATTTCCATCAGTATCCATCCTCTCGAGCTTGTCCTCTAAGTAGACCTGCAAAAAAGAAAACACTGAAGAGTGAAGGGGGTTAGATTGTTTGAATGACTTAGTCAGTGGACACTTTAAAACGAGAACTAAAATACTTTATGAAATATTTACTTCATGAAACTGAAATTATCTCATTTTACAATAAAACTAATCTTCTCCAAAAACTCTTTTGTCTAAAAAAAATCTATTTCTGTAAAAAAAAAAAAGAACTTTTATGGAAACTTTTTTCTTTCTGTAAAACTCTGAGATCTCTTATAAAACTAGTTATTTATGAAATTCTTTCATAAAACTGTTATTTCTGAAAATCTCATCTAGAAAACAACTGACGTATGGGGCGTTACATATCGTCGTCCCCCACACGCCAAACTAGTGCCTTGGGGCGTTACGTCTCGCCGTCCCCAAGTCACGAACTAGAGACATGAGCGCTAATCAATGTTGTCATCCTGATCCTGAAACTAGGATCTAGAGACGTTATATAGCACCATCTCCCTAGTCCTGAAACTACATTTGCACATGTATGATGTATCCGTCAATTCCATAATCTGTCATTCCAAAAGTCTCTGATATTGGGTTTTTCCCCCAATCTATAAAAAACATCATAAATGAAATCATCTCAAAGTATAAAAAACATGTTAATATTTCTCAACTGGTCCAAAAATATTTTTTTAAACTCATCAAAATATTTTGGCAACTTGGTCTCAACTCAAAGTATAACTTGAATATAAATCAAATCATATAACTTTATAAAATCAATAAGACATTATGAAAATAAAATATCCACTCACAGTGTTATGGAAAATGGAGAGCGATTCACGGCGTGGGCGACCGTCTAGTACCCCGGCATCGATCTAAAGTTTATATAATCGTTAGTTTCTATAACTCGAAATATTTTCATATGGCATAAAAGAATATACAATGCATGAACAATTAATCTTGCTGAATTTTGGAGATAGATTTGGTATTTATGAATTTTACGGGCTTAAATTCGAAGTTATGCAAATGCGGTAGCGGAAACTTAGATTCTATTAGTCACTAAGAATGCATTGTTTAACGCTTAATTTTGAAAATTCACTGTACTAATTGGGAATGAATCATGGGCTGAAATTTTAATATAATGGTCCTTAATGTGTCTAGTTTATGGTAATTTTACAGATCTTAATTTTGATTTATGAAACTCAAGTTATCAACCAAAGTTCAGGGGCTGTTCAAGCTGAAAAATTGGATGCAGTGACAGTAGGTTGCCCAACTTCAAAAATTCGGTTCGGCTTCATCCCAAGTCTAAACATTACGATTTTTGGACATGTTACTATCTTATGTTTCTAGTTTATCCATAATTTTACGGTGTTGGGGTTGCTGCTCACAGCGCCAATTCCCGATTGTATTTCTTTATGAATACTTCTGTAAAACATTATTATTTTGAATAATATATGCAGTTTCTATAATATAATGTATCTTTTAATATGGTAAAGACGTAATGACCTTAGAATGACTAGTCATGGTACAGTTACAAAAGCGTCGCAACTGACATTGAGTTGTATCATGACGTTGTCATTCTCATACAGTTCCTAGTCAAGGTTTACACTACTTGGTCAGTATAGTAAACCCATTGAGACCGGTACATTTCGTATACTGGAATATATGATTCTAATGGTTTCTCAATGAACCATAAGTCTTGGAGACTAGTATAGACGTGTAGGTGTTTATAGCGGATAAACAATTAACTACTCACCGAAGATTCTTAATGGATGGTACACCAACGTCAATAAGAATCTTTTCGGGTTGAGTAGCACTTGTGATTCTTAGACTTGAGATGCCACTGTGGGCACATGAGACATCTTTTACACTTAGATGGTAGTCACGTCACCGATCTATTTAGATCAGACCTCCACATGTTCGTTGGGTGTAGATAGATCCTCAGGGTGTCCTGTGTGTGTCAAGATAGGATCCGTCAGTTCTGTGTATCAGAGCATAGGTAGTCCATATGATTGGCAATCAGATAAAACCATGGGCCCGTGGTACAGTTTAGAAACTAGTTCTAAACATTCCTTTTGAGATTGCTAATAGAATAGTCGACTGGATAATCCCCATAGAGATTTGACGTTTACATCTATATCTCTGGGATATATCCGGATACCTGTGACGGAGGAATTATACATTTTACATGACCTCGACCTGTATGATTCGGCGAGTTTATCCGTGGTCGTCATAATTTACGGGTGGATAAATTATGGACACGAAATTGGATTTCGTGACGGATATGCCTGAATCTAGAGAGTCTCACTAATGAAATATACTCGTAGAGCACTAGGGCAACTTATATAAATAATATTGATTATTTATAAAGTCGGTTAAAGGTTAAACGCAAAATACATGTGATGGGACCCGATAGTCATTTCCTTAATTTTTGTGTATTTGCATTTAATACTTGATTAATTCAAATACACATTAATTAATTGTCAAAATGAGATATTTGACTAATATCATAAATGAATATATCTATTTAATATTTAATGTAAATATTATACATATATTTAATATATTTGTATTTAATTAATTAATTAATTAATTAATTGTTAAATGATTAAATTAATTAAAGTATAGATATTTTTATGTTATGATATTTTATTAATGACTTGAGTTGAAATTGTTGACTTGGTTGAAAATATCATTAAAGTGTAATGATCATTTAATCAAGTTGCAAGTTGAAATTGAAATGAAATTAAAATAAAATTTCTTGTTAATTCCTTTGGCATTTTCGGCCAAGGCCATTTTGTAATAAGTATATATTGTTTTGTTTCATTTAGGGTTTAATAACCTTTTCACACTTTATCTAAAACTCCATTGAAAGAAGACATAGAAGCTTGAGAGAAAGAAAAGCAAAAACAAGGAAAAGCTTGGAATTTAGTAAGTATTTCCAACTTGCCATTAGAGAGAGAAATGTTCCTCTTGTTGTGGTCTTCATCTTGTGATGTTCTTATGTTTTTCTTATTCTTTATTCTATGTGTTTTTGGAGAATGGAAGTTTTTGGAGAGGGTTGAGCATGTATAAAGATCATAGAATGTCACTAATGAGTTAATAAATATTCTATTGATGGTTTAAGAAACTAGTTGTCATTCTAAAGTTATTGACCCACTCTTAGATGACCTAGAATTGTTCTATAGTTATTTCATTGTGGTGAGGCTTGTTTGGTGTTTTAGAAACTTGATTTAAGTGTTGGTTTCAAGTTTCTGACCTTGTACCACCATTTGGCTTTTCATTTATGTTGAGTATTTGGATTTGTATATGATGCATGTAAAATACTCATCTGTTTGACCCTGGTCGGACATGATGTGGTCGGAACTCCTCTGGTCGGACCTCGTCTGGTCGAACATGGTCTGGTCGGAGCTCGTCTGGTCGGACCTCATCTGGTCGAAACTCGTCTGGTCGAACATGATGTGGTCGAACCTCGTCTGGTCGGACATGATGTGGTCGGACCTCATCTGGTCGGACATGATGTGGTCGGACCTCGTCTGGTCGGACCTCATCTGGTCGGACCTCGTCTGGTTGGACCTCGTCTGGTCGGACATGGTCTGGTCGGAGCATGACCACATGTGGTCTGCCATGACTTGATGTGGTCGAACAAAGGTCTGGTCGGAGCATGACCACATGTGGTCGGCCATGACTTGATGTGGTCAGACAAAGGGCCTTTTGTGGTCGGATTATTACTTCATCTGATTTGATCATACACATGAGTAATTTTTTGGGTTTATGTGAAATCCGAATAGATTATTCATATTAGATATTGAATAATCTACTCGGTATTTTGAAAAAGTTTTGAAATACGATTTCAGCCCGACCCAAGTTTCCGTTGCGTCCGACCTGAATCCCTTACAAAATGGGATCAGAGCGAGTCTGATTCTAGGCCCCCTAAAATGATTAGCCTTAATTAAATCAATGTTTAATCATGTTTTCTTAACTTTATACATGCTTATTATAATCTAATTTGGTATGTTGCCCCTTGCTGTTGGTGCGGATGCTATGGAGGAGGAATGCCAAGTTTTTGAAACTTGGAAGAATGATGATTTAAGAGTTAAATCATACATCATTAGTTCACTGTCTTCGGGACTCAAGAAACAATAATATGGCATGTTAGATGCGTATAGTATGATGACGCGATTGAGACAATCGTTTGAGAACCAAGAACAAGTAATTGTTCATAAGGTCGCAATAGAATTGTTCCATGCGCGATTGGATGAGGGGCAAGCTGTTAGCTCACATGTTCTTCAGATGATCGATTTGATCGATCAACTGAGGCAACATAATCTCATTCTGAATGAAATTCTCGGTAGGAGTGTCATTATTGGTTCACTCCCAACTTCATATCGCCAGTTAGTGATGTATTTCAACATGAACGGGACTATCTGTACCTACCATGAGTTACATAGGATGTTGCTCACGGCGGAGGAGGACCTTAAGAATGGAGTACCGACTCGCCCTCCAAGACCTACTTCTCTTTCCGCTTCTTCCCAGGCCTGGCCAAAGGGAAAGAAGAAGAAATGGAAGAAGAATAAGGGTTTCGGTCCTCAACCACAGGCAAAGATAGTTAAGCCCAAAAGGGCTTCTGAAGACAAGTGCCATCACTACAGCAAAGTCGGGCACTGGAAAAGGAAATGTCCTGACTACATCGCCCAGCTAAGGAGGGAGAGAGCATCTACATCAGGTACATTTATTTTTCCAGTTATTGATATATCTTTGGCTTGTGATACCGTTACATCCAACTGGATTTTAGATTCTGCTTGTCCCATTCACATTTTCAATTTGTTGCAGGTACTGAAGGAAAGTAGAAAACTGAAGCCTGGAGAGATGCAGTTGCGATTCAGGAGTGGAGACTCACTGGATGCAGTTGTAGTGGGAGTATGCGAGATCTCATTGCCGAATGGGACACTTTTGTTAAATGAATGCCATTTTGTACCTGGATGTGTAGCTAATATTATATCACTTTTTGTATTAGATACAGAAGGCTTTTGTATTAATATTAAGAACTGTTCTTTATATTTATATGATAAAAGTAATATTCAGATCCTTTGTTGTCCAAACCAGCATGGTCATTATACATTGCAAACTTCAGAAGATATTTTAAATACTGGAGTTAATAAACGTAGTTTACCTGTAATTAATAATACTGAACTTTGGCATATGCTGCTGGGTCACATAGGCGTTAAACGCCTTACCCAATTGGTTAGGAATGGTTTGATACCAGATCTTACCATTGAATCCAATCCAACTTGTGAATCCTGTATTCAGGATAAGATGACCAAAGCCTCATTTTCTGGTGTTGGACACCGCGCCGCTAACTTACTGGAACTCGTACATTCTGATATATGTGGTCCACTAAGTCAAACTGCTCACAGTGGTTATTCGTACTTCGTTACCTTTACCGATGATTTGTCACGGTACGGTTATGTGTATTTGATGCGACATAAAATGGAAACCTTTGAAAAGTTCAAAGAATTCCGAAATGAAGTAGAAAAAAAAAACTGGACAATATATTAAATGCCTTCGATCTGATAGAGACGGTGAATATATGAGTGGTGAGTTCATGGATTATATGAAAGAGAATAGGATTCTCGCTCAATATACTACTCCAAGTACTGCACAACACAATGGAGTGTCTGAGAGGAGAAATCAGACTTTATTGGATATGGTCCGATCGATGTTGAGTTTCACAGATTTGCCCTATTTTTTATGAGGCTACTCTCTTTTAACAGCTGCACATCTTTTGAATAAGATTCCTTCAAAAGCTGTTCCTACGACACCGTATGAGATATGGTTTGGTAGGAGACCAAATCTTAGTTACATTAAGGTTTGGGGTTGTCCTGCCTATGTCAGGGTGGCTCAATAAGATAAGCTTTCGCCTCGAGGGCAAAAGTTTAGGTTTGTCGGATATCCTTCAAATACGAGGGGATATCTGTTCTATGATACCGAGCATTGAAATATGTTCGTAGCTCGCTTCGTAAAATTTCTAGAAGTAGAATTTTTGTCAGAAGGTGGTAATCATAGACAAGTTGAACTTGATGAAGTACAACCTGAAGTTCAAGTAGATGAAGGACCTTCAACACACACACTTCGTAGGTCTGAAAGGGTATCTAGACCTCTTGAACGCTTGAATTTGATACAAGAAAAGAGTCTGGATGTTCTTTTAGTTGAAGAGACTGATCCTTTCACCTATAGAGAATCGATGTTGGACATCGACTCCGTGAAATGGCAAAGTGCCATGAAATCCGAGTTAGACTCAATGCATGAGAATCAAGTTTGAGACTTGGTTCCGCTTCCCGAAGGAATTGTTCCTATCAGTTGTAAATAGGTTTATAAGAGGAAGCGCGGGCCTGACGATAAGGTTGAAACTTATAAGGCCCGACTGGTAGCAAAAGGTTACACGCAGCGACCTGGCGTCGACTACGATGAAAATTTTTCACCAGTAGCAATGCTTAAATCTATTCAGATTTTGCTTTCTATAGCTGCGTATCATGACTACGAGATTTGGCAAATGGATGTCAAAACGGCTTTTTTAAATGGTTTTCTTGATGAAGAAATCTATATGGAACAGCCGGAAGGTTTTGCGTCCAGCGAAATCTCGGGTATGGTATGTAAGCTTAAGAAGTCCATTTATGGACTTAAACAAGCTTCACGAAGTTGGAATCTTCGATTCGACGAGACTATTAGATCGTCTGATTTTCTCAAGAATTCGGAAGAATCATGTGTGTATCAGAAGGCCAGTGGGAGCATAGTCATATTTTTAGTCCTATATGTTGATGACATCCTAATCATTGGGAATGATTTAGGTATGTTACAAAGCTTCAAAGCGTACCTCTGTAAGAATTTCTCCATGAAGGACCTGGGAGAAGCTTCCTATATTTTAGGGATAAAACTGTATAGAGATAGACAAAGGAGGCGGATTGGGTTATCCCAATCAACGTACATAGATAAGATCTTGGAACGGTATAATTTTGGTAACTGTAAGACAGCAAACATACCATTTAGACATGAGATTCATCTTTCTAAGAAGATGAGTCCACAAACAGAAGATGAGAATGTTAGAATGCCTAACCAACCTTATGTTTCGTGTTTGGGTAGCATAATGTATGCCATGTTATGTACAAGGCCTGATATCAGTTTCGCTGTTAGCGTAACTAGTCGATATCAATCCAATCCAGGTAATGACCATTGGATGACCATTAAACATATCCTCAAGTATCTTAAAGGTACTAAGGATAAGTTAATAATTTATGGAGGAAACGAACTGCAAGTTAACGGGTATACGGATTCCGATTGATAGAAAGTCTACATCTGGATTCGTATTTACCCTTAACGGAGGTGCAGTTTGTTGGAAGAGTTCCAAACAGGGATCAACAGCTGATTCCACCACAGAGGCGGAATATATTGCAAATTCTGAAGCTGCAAAAGAGGCTGTGTGGATAAAGAAATTGATCACAGAATTGTGAGTTGTCCCAAGTATCGAGAATGCGATTCCGTTATACTGTGATAATACTGGAGCCATTGCGCAAGCAAAGGAACAAAGGGCGCATCAGAAGTCGAAGCATGTGGAATGCAAGTACCACATCATTCGAGAGATTATGTCGCGAGGGGATATTGTCGTGTGCAAGGTACCGAGTGAAGATAATGTAGCAGACCCGTGTTGGGTTTCTATTAAGTCCCAAGGATCATTTATCAAGCAATGAAACAAGTGAATACAACAATGAAATATGGCGGAAACATACTCACATTGAACGGCTTTGTGATGCGAAGAACAACGAAACTTTTAATATCCTTTGATGCTCCTCAAAGTCTCGGCAGTGGGCATTCTTGTTGTCCTCAAATTCGGCCATGGTCCTCCATTGAAATCTTCAAGCTCCAAGCTTCAAAAATGGATTCCAAGGTCAGGAAATTACTGCCCTATCACCTTGGTATGTCTCCTAGAGTGTGCTAGCACTTTGATTTTGCAACAAAATCACCTCTTTTCTTCCTTGTGTTTCACGGTGATGAACCAGAACAGAAGAACAAGAATCGGTCCAAGACCGAGAGAGAAAGATGGGGAAGAAGAGAGAGAATAAAAAAATGTGTATTAGATTTTTGTTTTTAAAAACAAATAAACATATACCATTTTTCTTTTTCAAAAGTCAAGCATTAAATGCCTTCAACCACCAACATCAATCAATCAAGTGACAACTTGTCACATCACTCAAAGTGACATATGATTTGACGCTTGATGCGACTAATGAGTTGACGCTTGATTTGACTTGCGTGCCGCACTCGAATTCGAAATGCGAATGTGCTCGCAAATAATCCCGGGCTCGGGTTCGCTAATTCCAAATTAACGAATTTTTCGTTGCGACGTAATTAAATGATTATGCCTAGCGAAATCACTATTCACGTCGCTAACGAATTAATTCTAAATTAACTTGTTCGCCCGAATTAAAATCTAATTTTAATTCCCTGTCGAAATCTAATTTCGTATAATATATCAAATATATTATTTTAACCGATTAATTCCAAATTAATCGTTTTCTCTCTTTTAATGATATTTTATCCCAGATAAAATATCTCTGCAATTAATCCCAGATTAATTTTCTCTCTCATCTAATTAATCTCAGATTAATAAAGTGCTAGTCATACGTCATCGGTGAATCTTCGGGAAACGACCCATGAGATCCCCGGATATGTTGGCAGTAAATACGGTCGTCGGACTATCCGAACACGTAAGTACCTAGTACTACGCTTTTTCCGATTTACAAGACAAGGTTGGCTTCTAGCAAAGCGCCATGCCTACCCAATTCTCCAGAAACATGCTTACAGGAATAAGCGATCTATATCAGGCGTAGAATATATAGTATTGTGTATTTTGATCCAGTATCGGATGGTCACGTGTTAGGCCTGGGGCTGGAATTGTGTCTGCCCCGTACGAAGCACATATCGGATGTCTGGTAACTAGTCTCTATAATCAGATATACATGATCTAGTCATAATATCCCGATAGCTGCAGCATATAAGAGAACAAGTTCCGTATCCTACGTGATCATCATCTCCACTATAACTGAAGTGATACTTCCATCTTGACATCACACCCAATACACTACGATTCTCAATATACCCAGAAGAGGCATACACAGAACCGGTTAAAGCCCTGGACGACCAAATCCAAAGCATATTGATTGTCGCAAGTATTAGCGGTGCAAGTATCAGGTTAAGACCAAATACACCTACCTTGAATTCAGACTTCCATAGACACATAGTTATACTACCAATGGAATTCCGAAGGGGTCTATCCAGAGCGAAGTTATTTCCCGTACCATCGGTAAAACAAAACCACCTATTACACTTGCATGAGTATCTTATACCCAAATATATGAGAACTATGTCGTTGTGCCCTCACAACGTGCACAAATGTAATACTAGTCTTTTACGCATTATCGATGTCCAATCTCGATAATACTCTGACTAGGGATATTTAATGATTTATCCTTCGTGGATTGATATTGTCTCATATCATTCTCAATCCAGGAACAAATCATAAGGACCTTCTATCATTTATATATCTTGGTGATCTAATCACAAATGATAAGAGAGCAATCTTCTTTGTCACATAGTTAATTTGTATAACAACATCATGATCTGTACAAATAGTGACGCTATGGGTCATAATTGTCCAACAATCTCCCACTTGGCCTATAGCCAGTCACTCGAGTGTATGACACCCGAACTATGTACGGTTGGCTCAAACTTCTGAGGAAAGGCTTTCGTCACGGATTTGCTTGATTATCATCTGATGCGATTTATACGATCATCACATCGCCACGATGTATGATCCGAACGAATCAGATGAATATCGAAGTATATATCTGGATCGTTGATGAGACCATTAATTCTTTAGCATGTGCTGAAGCCTAGCTCAGCTGCTAAAAGAACTATATCTAATCTAATTAGATTTATTATCAATCCAGAAGGCTTCTATTGCTGCTTCAGCTGCAGCAATAACCCGCATTTGTTATTTATTCGGTAATAGTATCTTACTTGGAAGATTTCCAGCTCACTGTTCCGTTATTCAAACTGTGTAGTACCGTTTTGCGACTTATAGTTGTTTTATCGGTTGGGAAACTTGCAGTAGTTATCCCAGTCACTTCAAGTTCTCCTTCTCCATAGATTAAGACATCATCCTTAGATCTCTAAGATACTAATGAATGTTCTTAATATCAATCCAGTGACTATCACTTGGATTGGCCTGTTTGTGAATCCATATGCTCAAACCGTATGAGACATCAGGTCGCTTACATTTTTCAATGTACGATTTCTCGGAGAGTTTTCATGAAAACCAAGCTTTCACCGATTGTTTTATGGGAATTTCATTTCCAATAAATGACATATATTATCATTATTATAGGACATTTTTGTCAGTGCGCTCCCACTAACCTCCTTATATACACAAGAATCATTCGTTTTGAATTAAATCATACTCCATTATGATTATATCAAAACGATAATTCCAAGAACTCAATGCTTGCTTCAATCCATACATGGATCGATTAACCTGCAAACCTTGTTTGCTAGTTTTGGTATGATAAAACCGTCAGGATGTTGTAAACATCCTCCAAATGGTTTCCTTTCAGGAAAGCGATTTTCCCGTTCAGCTGTGATATTTCATAAATGAAACATGCAGCATTAGCAAGCATTATCCAAATGGATTTACCGTGGCAACAGGTAAAAGGTTTCGTCGCAATCAACACAATATTGATAACGATACCTTTCCGCTAAAAGCCTACCTTTATACGTTGGTATGTTGCCTTCCATGTATGTCCTTCCTTGAAGACTAATAAAGTACTAATAGGCACAATGCCTTACGGTACATCAACTAGTATCCAAACTTGTTGATTTACATGGAATCCATTTCGGATATCATGGCACTTTGTCATAATTAGGGAGTCGATACCTTGTATCACTTCCTCATACGTAGTCAATTGGTATACCTCAATAAGATTGACATCTTTATGAGGTGAGATCAGAAACTCATACCCCAGGTTATTTTCTGACTCTCTCCGACATACGCGGTTCTTGTGTATTCGAAGATTAATGGTATAGTTTTATCCTTGATGAACTATTTATGTTCCATTAGGAATCAGTGTCTGGAATAGTATTACTATGATTTTCATCGAGTTTTACTATCCTCCCACTTACCACTGCATATCGGTATTCCTCTTAGGAAAACCGCATGGCGAGCAACAATTAAAAAATTGTTCTCTTGTGAGATGTATAAATACTATACTTATGGTTTCCCTTGGATAACCTACAATTAGCACTTATCCAATTTGGGTTCTAGTTTGGTATCATCCAAACATATGCCTAGCATACCCAAATATTCAGGAATGAGAAACCCGGTTTCTTTCCTGTTCATATCTAATATGAAATCTGTCAAACAGATTTTTATGGAACCTTATTCAAAATAAGTTTTGCACTGTTTATGCTTATCCGTTGAATGAAATGGTAGCTCAGAGCGACTCATGATTAACCTTATCATGTCTAACAAAATTTGGTTACTCAGTTCGGACACATCGTCAAATTGACGTGTTCCGGGAGGAGTCCTCATTGAAAGAATACTATACTCTTTCAAGTATATAAGAAACTTATTGCTTAAGTATTTTCCATTACGGTCTTACCGTGACGGTTTAATACTTTAGCCGATCTGTTTGTCTATTTCCTGTCGAAACTATAAAAGTTTCTGATTTGTGTTTCAAAAGAAACAAATAACCATAACGCGATGCCACATCCGTAAAGGTCACGAAATATTCATATCCACCTCTAGCCTAGCTAGACATGGGCCCACTTGCTTTACTATAAACTAGGGCTAACAGATCGGTGGCATTTACACTTTTAACAAGTAAATGTGTTATAGGCACTTGCCCAATAAACTAGATTCGTAGACTTTATTTGAATGGAATCAATTATTCCTAGTACCCACTCTTCAAAAGTGCGGATATACAATTCTTGTTTAATTGTGTCCTAGACAACAATGCCACAATATGTTTCTTCTGATCAAATCAGGTTTGAGCTATTTGTTTGTCATGTTTTATGTTTGAGATTTTATTTATATTCAAAATATAAATGCTGTTATTCACATTTAATGTGTTATTTCAATATCATCTTTATATAATAAAACACTTTAGTGTTCTATAATATAAAGGTAAATCCGCAACAGATTAAACACTGATATAGAGATAATGTTTCTAGTCAAACTAGTTACATTACAACAGTTTCCTAATTTAAGTACATACCCGAAGGGTAGTCCCTAAATTCAGCTATCTACGGTCAAAATAGTGACTTTCGTCCCGTTTCTGATTCGCAGATAAATCTCTATTGAAGTCAGTATTCTGCTCATAGAAGATTCTGAACATCAATACATATTTATGTATCACACTAAATATTTAAAATCCAATTTCAATACTAGTTATGAACATAATTATGACAATCATATCTGACATCAGAGCCTTGCCCCGTCTTCAGTTCCTTCATGTCTGCTTTGTCCAAATGGCAGTCACGCTTCCGCGATCCCGCTTGCCACAATTTAGGCAGACATTTTGGGATATGTCATTTATCTTCCCAGAAGATTATAATGATTTTGCCTTTGCCTATTTCAACACCCCAGAAGCCTTTGGCATAGCCTTGGCTGACTAGAATATGGAAGTAAGGTGCGCCTTGCGCTACTTGCCATATTGCAAATTTTGACTTTGTCTCATTAAGAATAGTCATTAACTCTCCAAGAGTTATGTATTGCAATTTAGTACTTCTAAAAATCTAAGCATAGATTTATGAAGATCCTTCAATTTCATTATCATACTTTAAGGATCTAATCCTTAGTTCTGATTCAGAAATTAAGGAGTCTATTGCGACAAGCTTAATGGATTAAGCATTAAAGTTATCATCACATGAATCTTCCAAAGACCATGCTCTACTATTTGCTTAACTCCAGGCTTAGGCCTAATATGTTATTTTATCAAATAAAGTAACTTATTATTTCCAGGACCATCCTAAAATTTTATTCCAAATTTGAAATTAAACCATTTAAATACATTTTCCCTAGGATTATGTTTTAAATGTCAATCTTTCAATTTTATCTTGATTTTAATAGTCCAACTATTTAATCAACGATTTAGGTACTATTAAATATAATCATTATTATAGTCCAACTATATTAATCAATTATACTTTTAATTTGTTTGAATACAGTCTAACTGTTTTAAAACAACGTTTAAATATTAGTCCAACTAACATTTAATATATTTGACGAATGATATTTGAATGAGCGCGTATGGCAAGTAATTAAATGAATATTGCAAATTTAATTCTTACCTCCCACTATTTTTCGGCGAGCTTCTAACCCTCTGTCGAGTACTCGGGAAACCGTGTTTCCTAGTGGGCTAGGATCCCGTTAAATATCACACACAATCTTGACTTTGGCCAACAAATTATATGATAATTAACTAGGTAGATCTCTAAGATCATTGATCCAATCCAATTCCTAGATCCAGTAGGGGGACATCCAAGTCCGAAATATATATCTTATATATGCCAATATATCCAATATATTGCCTAACCCTTTTCCTCTGAATCAACTAAGCCTTCGCTTTGGCACAACAAACTTAGTGATCCCAGTTAAGCGTGACCCATTGACCATGGAAAGCTTCGTAATCAATGTCGATGGACAAGAAGTGATCTTGACTTTGGCCAACAAATTACGACTTGGACAAGACACCGATATGGAACAAAGCTCTCATGATTCAAACACATCCTCGACGGACAAAGGCCTTGACTTTGGCCAACAAGCCAATGCCAGTCTCGGATCTTGAGTAAGAATCACTCAATGGAAGGAAAAACGCTTAATATTTGTGAGGGTTTTTCGCGTGCAAATTGGCAACCAATTTATTATCTTTGTTAAGGTCTCATCATCATACACCCTTAAACATGCATTCTAAATACATAAAAAGGCGCGTATAAATAAATATAATAATGATATGCGGATGGATACTTAAACATTGATCCTAGATCAAATCTCTCTTTCTTTCCTCTCTCCCGCTAGCACAAGTATTACTTCTACCCGTTACACTACACTTCTAAAGAAACCTCATTTACTTTGAGGGGAATAGGTGAGAAGAGAATACAAAGAGTAAGGAGGTAATAAGGCTGGACACGCAGGTCCAATTTAATAAATTCTAAATTTATTACAACAATTCTAAAATTGTCTCACCCATCTAATAGTCATCCGATATACATTATTCATGCATCGCAATCATGTATTCACACAAGCATGTTATCAATCAATCTAATCCAATTAATTAATCTGATAATTAATGACCATCCAATGTTCAAACAATGATTTGATTTTGCACGAGTCAAACTCGTTTTGCGAATAAGTACTCAAAATACGAATTCTTGAATTAAATTAAACTACAAAATTAATCCAATTCAATTTGTATTTAATACTAATTCGCTATTTAATTCCAAATTAAATACAACACTTTATTAACGAACCTTTTACGATTTAAATTCCAAATTTAATCGTTACGGGTCTCAAAGCCGATTAACGTCCAACGTTAATTTAATTAAAGTCCAATGGGCTTTTTAATTAATTTCTTTAAGGCGTGGACTTTTAGTCAACTTGGGTTAAACCCAATAACCAAAGCCCAATCAAGGAATTACCCATAAGCCTAGAAATCAATTTAGGCCCATTAGGCCCAATTAAATTTATTAAGGTCCATTAGTCGCATTTGGGCTTTATGGAAGCGGTTTTGGGCCCAATTGGATCCAACCAATTTAGCCTAAACCCATCTTGGTACAACCAAGCCCAATAAGCCCATTTACAACATTACAAGCCCAAATCCAATTCAAGCCCATTTAATTAAATTACAAAAATCCAATTTCACAATTTAATTAAACTAAAGTGCATTACATAATTAATTACCCAAATCAATATTTCCAAAACACCAAATTAGCTAATTAATCATGCTTATCAACATTAAATCATATCCAACATAATTTAATTAAAAAATCAAACCCAATTCATGCTAAAGTGTCTCGGCAATGAGAGGATTTTAATGTCCAATTTAAATCCAATCCAATTTAACATTAAATCAACATTTCCAATTGTTTTCAAGTCATCCAATGAATCAAAAAACAAAAATCCAAGACATTAGGGAGCCTTCAACTTTCGGCCAAGCCAAGCAAATTGAGGAAAATTAATCCAATTAATTTTCAACAAATTGATCACATATAACTCTAAGTTATCCATATACAAGCATATTCAAACAAACAATTTGCCCAAAATATGCTTAAATCAAAAAGGCCCAAATTAAAGTTAAGAACCCTATTCATGTTTCATGCTCAAATGGCTCAAGATACCATTGTTGGGTTTATATTAAGTCCCAAGGATCATTTATCAAGCAATGAAAACAAGTGAATACAACAATGAAATATGGCGGAAACATACTCACAATTGAACGGCTTGCGATGCGAAGAACACTCGAAAATTTTTATGCCTTTTGATGCTCCTCAAAGTCTCGGCAGTGGCATTATTGTTGTCCTCAAATTCGGCCATGGTCCTCCATTGAAATCTTCAAGCTCCAAGCTTCCAAAATGGATTCCAAGCTCATGAAATTACTACTCTATTCACCTTGGTATGTCTCCTAGAGTGTGCTAGCACGTTGATTTTGCAACAAAATCACCTCATTTCTTCCATGTGTTTCACGATGATGAACCAGAACATAAGAACAAGAATCGGTCCAAGACCGAGAGAGAAGAGGGGGAAGAAGAGAGAGAAGAAAAAATGTGTATTAGATTTTTGTTTTAAAAAAAAAATAAACATATACAATTTTTCTTTTTCAAAAGTCAAGCATTAAATGCCTTCAACCACCAACATCAATCAATCAAGTGACAACTTGTCACATCACTCAAAGTGACATGTGATTTGACGCTTGATGCGACTAATGATTTGACGCTTGATTTGACTTGCGTGCCGCACTCAAATTCGAAATGCGAATGCGCTCGCAAACAATCCCGGGCTCGGGTTCGCTAATTCCAAATTAACGAATTTTTCGTTGCGACGTAATTAAATGATTATGCCTAGCGAAATCATTATTCACGTAGCTAACGAATTAATTCTAAATTAACTCGTTCGCCCGAATTAAAATCTAATTTTAATTCCGTGTCGAAATCCAATTTGTATAATATATCAAATATATTATTTTAACCGATTAATTCCAAATTAATCGTTTTCTCTCTTTTAATGATATTTTATCCCAGATAAAATATCTCTGCAATTAATCCCAGATTAATTTTCTCTCTCATCTAATTAATCCCAGATTAATAACGTGCGAGTCATACGTCATCGGTAAATCTTCGGGAAGCGACCCATGTGATCCCCGGATATGTTGGCAGTAAATACAGTCGTCGGACTATCCGAACACGTAAGTACCTAGCACTACGCTTTTACCGATTTACAAGACAAGGTTGGCTTCTAGCAAAGCGCCATGCCTACCCAATTCTCCAGAAACCTTACAGGAATAAGCGATCTATATCAGGCGTAGTATACATAGTATTGTGTATTTTGATCAAGTATCGGATGGTCACGTGCTAGGCCTGAGGCTGGAATTATGTCTGCCCCGTACGAAGCACATATCGGATGTCTGGTAACTAGTCTCTATAATCAGATATACATGACCTAGTCATAATATCCCGATAGTTGCAGCATATAAGAGAACAAGTTCCGTATCTTACGTGATCATCATCTCCACTATAACTGAAGTGATACTTCCGTCTTGACATCACACCCAATACACTACGATTCTCAATATACCCAGAAGAGGCGTACACAGAACCGGTTAAAGCCTTGGATGACTAAAACCAAAGCATATTGATTATCGCAAGTATTAGTGGTGCAAGTCTCAGGTTAAGACCAAATACACCTACCCTGAATTCGGACTTCCATAGACACATAGTTATACTACCAAAGGAATTCCGAAGGGGTCTATCCAGAGCGAAGCTGTTTCTCGTACCACCGGTAAAACACAACCTCATATTACACTTGCATGAGTATCCTATACCCAAATATATGAGAACTATGTCGTTGTGCCCTCACAACGTGCACAAGTGTAATACTAGTCTTTTACGCATTATCGATGTACAATCTCGATAATACTCTGACTAGGGATATTTAATGATTTATCCTTCATGGATTGATACTGTCTCATATCATTCTCAATCCAGGAACAAATCATAAGGACCTCCTATCATTTATACATCTTGGTGATCTAATCACAAATGATAAGAGAGCAATCTCCTTTGTCACATAGTTATTTGTACAACAACACCATGATCTGTACAAATAGTGACGTTATGGGTCATAATTGTCCAACAACCCGCTGACGAAGGCCATTACCTCCGAAGTTGTTAGATAAACACGTGGAGTCGATGGGTATTAGATACAATCGTTATTGGCACTAGAGCAAGTGTGAGTTTTTTGTTGGGGTTGGTGCTAACAGAGCGCCAATTCCGGTTGTATTTCTTTATGAATACTTATGTAAAAACATTATTATTGAATAATATATGCAATTTCTATAATATAATGTATCTTAATATGGTAAAGACGTAATGACCTTAGAATGACTATTCATGGTACAGTTGCAAAAGCGTCGCAACTGACATTGAGTTGTATCATGACGTTGTCATTCTCAGACAGTTCCTGGTCAAGGTTTACACTACTTGGTCAGTATAGTAAACCCGTTGAGACCGGTACATGTCGTATACTGGAATATATGATTCTAATGGTTTCTCAATGAACCATAAGTCTTGGAGACTAGTATAGACGTGTAGATGTTTATAGCGGATAAACAATGAACGACTCACCGAAGATTCTTAATGGATGGTACACCAACGTCAATAAGAATCTTTTCGGGTTGAGTAGCACTTGTGATTCTTAGACTTGAGATGCCACTGTGGCACATGAGACATCTTTTACACTTAGATGGCAGTCACGTCACCGATCTATTTAGATCAGACCTCCGTCTGTTCGTTGGGTGTAGATAGATCCTCATGGTGTCATGTGTGTGTCAAGATAGGATCCGTCAGTTCTGTGTATCAGAGCATAGGTAGTCCATATGATTGGAAATCAGATAAAACCATGGGCCCGTGGTACAGTTTAGAAACTAGTTCTAAACATTCCTCTTGAGATTGCTAATAGAATAGTCGACTGGATAATCCCCATAGAGATTTGACGTTTACATCTATATCTCTGGGATATATCCGGACCTGTGACGGAGGAATTATACATTTGCCATGACCTCGACCTGTATGATTCAGCGAGTTTATCCGTGGTCGTCATAATTTACGGGTGGATAAATTATGGACATGAAATTGGATTTCGTGACGGATATACCTGAATCTAGAGAGTCTCACTAATGAAATATACTCGTAGAGCACTATGGAAACTTATATAAATAATATTGATTATTTATAAAGTCGTTTAAAGGTTAAACGCAAAATACATGTGATGGGACCTGATAGTCATTTCCTTAATTTTTGTGTATTTGCATTTAATACTTGATTAATTCAAATACACATTAATTAATTGTCAAAATGAGATATTTGACTAATATCATAAATGAATATATGTATTTAATATTTAACGTAAATATTATACATATATTTAATATATTTGTATTTAATTAATTAATTAATTATTTAATTGTTAAATGATTAAATTAATTAAAGTATAGATATTTTTATGTTATGATATTTTATTAATGACTTGCTAAAATATCATCCAAACACTTTAGCCAAGATCATTCCTTTCAATTAAAAGCAAAAAACAGTATAATACTCGGCCAACCCACAAGCTTTGAGGAAAATTAGGCATATCTAAAATTAACTCCTAATCCATGTGTAAACTATCATGAAATGCATGTGGATGCACATTAGCTACTCAATTTAAGCTTAAATGAACAAGATAAGATCTAGGGT
>SKCR01003581.1:0-27172 GCA_019454045.1 Zanthoxylum bungeanum
TATCTAAGTCGGATTGACCGAGGATCATCCCAGGTTCAAGCTACATCGACACCCAGGTCGGGTCGACCGAGGATCATCCCAAGTCCGAGGATCATCCCAGGTTCAAGCTAAATATTATGGATGATCCTAGGTCGACCCGACCTGTGTGTTGATGTTGCTCGGATTTGGGATGATCCTCGGTCGACCCGACCTTGTTGTTGATATAGCTTGGACCTGAGATGATCCTCGGTCGACCCGACCTGGGTGTTGATGTAGCTTAGACCTGTCAAATATCATATTTAAAGAAAATAAATAAATATTATGGATGATCCTTGGTCGACCCGACCTGTGTGTTGATATTGCTCGGATTTGGGATGATCCTCGGTCGACCCGACCTTGTTGTTGATATAGCTTGGACCTGAGATGATCCTTGGTCGACTCGACCTGGGTGTTGATGTAGCTTGGATATGTAAAAGTTCATATTTAAAGAAAAAAATAAATATTAGGGATGATCATCGGTCGACCAGACTTGGGTGTTGATATTGCTCGAACCTGGGATGATCCTCGATCGACCCGACCTGGTTGTTGATGTAGCTTGGACCTGGAATGGTCCTCGATCGACCTGACCTGGGTGTTGATGTATGATGGGGAAAATTATGGACACTGGATTTCACTTGAGGTCCACAATCGAGAATTTATATGATGGGGCACTAGCGATCCTGCAAAACGAAGGTAGAGTGAGCGGGGAGCCTTTACCCACCGGTGTGGTGGGCGCCGTAGGCACTCCGATGCTCAAGTCAGTAGTGAAGACGATCGGTAAATAATGGAAGAGTAAGGTCTGAGGTTACCTTGACCTCCATGGACTGCCGTGAGGGCGGTGCGCCGTTGTTTGGAGGGTGATAGGCTTTGAAAGCTCAAGTCAGAATGCTCATGCTTTCCCCTTCTCAATAAAGATGTTTTCCCATAGAATACTTAACTTGGAATGAATCATAATTCTGAATTATGCTTCCTTTAAATAGGTTTTGAGGTGTCACTTTATAGTTGGAACGTAAACTGTATTTATGGGGGTGGGCCCCACTAACATGTTAAACACTTGTCTTTCGGTATTGCAACATCTAATTTTACGGAGATTAATCAAAGATGAAGTGATATTTTTTTGGTAGAAAGCAAATGGGTTGCTTTGTGGGATTTGGCTGGAATACGGGCGAGATGCAAATGGTTTAGGTCTATAGTCAAACCTTGGTCTGGATATTGTTGAAAGGTATTGGGTTTATATTGGACCTAAGGTGAAAAATCGATTATGCCCTTAGCCCAAATTTGGGCCGTACACTAGGTGTGAGAAAAAAGAAGAATTTTTTTTTGTTATTGTTGAAGGTCAAAATCTTGAGTGAGGTGAGAGAGAAGATGAATTGTAGTTATTTATATAACATAAAATGAGATTTTTAATGAATAAAATAATGCTTTAAATTGTGTACATGCTTGAAATAAGTGATGATTCTCGAAATTGAAAAGTATAGCCCACAAAATACACATTTTTGATTTTGTTCTGGTCGAAATTTGGAAAATTATTCAATATGAAAATTGTATATCTATGTCTAGCCTTTCTGATACCACGCGAATCACTAAAAAAGGACATCGACAGCCTAAGTTATGACCAAAATATTAAAAACTATTCAAAAGAGTTCGGCTGACAGAAAAAGTACCGAAATTGAAATTTTTTTCCCAAACCTCCAAGCGAAATTTCTAGGATATCTAACCCTCTAAATCATGGTTATATGAATGGTGACATATCATGCATGAGAAATGTATCGTACTGGACATGCCTTAAATAACCAGGGTGTTATATAATCACATTGATTTCAGTCACAGTCACGATCACATTTTACGTAAATTGTATTTTAATAAAGTCACATTGAGCTCAGTCATAGTCACAATCAACTTGAGTTTAGTCACAAACACTGTCATATTGACCTCAATCACAGTCACAGTCACAGTCACAGTCACAATCATAGTCACAATCACATTGGCCTTATTCACAATCATATTTTACGTAAATAGTGTTTTAACCAAGTCACATTGAATAAGAAAATTAAATTAGAAGCACGACAAAATATTCAAATGAGCCATGGAACTAATTAATTAACCATTCTAATTTAATGCATGAAAGCTGTTACAATTTATAAAGGAATTTGATGGCAAGAGTGGCTTTGGCGTGAGAAAATTTTGGAGCACTAAGGAATTTAATTCCTTGACCAAAAATTCCATAGTGCTCCAAAAAATAAAGAAAGCTCAATTAGGATTTGAATAGATGGCTAAATGTTATAAAAGCCTGTTTTTGGCTTTCAACAAAGGGGATCTTCAAGCAAAAAGTGGCTCACGCCATGAAGCCGCACTAACTTTGAAGCCAAAAATAGTTTTAGAGCACTTCATGCAAACTTAGAAAGACTATTTCAGAACAGTGGCCAACTCCTTTACTCTCGTTTAATGAGACTAATCACTTTCTTAAAAAAAGATTAAAAAATAAAATTAATAAACATATAACTAAATATGACAAATTTATACGTAGGTTTTTTTTTTTTTTTTTTTTTTTCAATTATAAGTATTGAGAAATAGAATTTTTTTAAAAAAATAATTTATATTAGTTGTTGACGGCTGATTTTGGTCTCAGGACAATACGGGTTTTTTACTCCCGAGACCATCCTCCTCCAACTGTGAATTTGTTTTGTTATGAGAAAATCAAAAGTATTTGGCAAAAGACAGATAAATACGCCAATCGACAAAGAGATTTAACGTGGTTCGGCGGATCAGATCCAACCTACATCCACTGGCACAGACGTAACGATGTGTTTATTACTGAATAATACTTCTCTGCCTCTATTTTTTGTGTTTACAAGTCTGATGTTAATGATATTGATTCCTCTACTTCACTTTCCTTCCCCTTTCTATATATAATAGTGAAGAAATCAGATTCCTTTTCCCATAAGGATTCCTAGTTGAAAACTACATTCACTTCCCATAATCCTATTAGGATACTGATTCATCAACATTTCCCCATGAAAGTAGGATAACTTATCTTCTTATCGGTAAAAATAGGATGTTTTATCTTCTTCTGGAGCATATCTCGCCATGTTCTCATTCGGTCTTCATGAGGTCGGTCACGATGGTCTTTTGAACTGAGAATGCTGCTGTCGATCTGATAATGCCCGGTCATCTGATCTTAGTGCTCGATTTACCGATCATAAAGTGATTTGCCCCTTACTGTTGGCTTTTAGTGGTCGGGTCGGCATTAATGATCTCGATCAACAAGGAAGTTTTCCCCCTTTACCCCTACCGTACTGCTTAAATATCATAGTGCTTAAAAAAACATCATCAACGTCTATCCCCTAGTTCTCGGTAACAACGAGTTTGCGAGTTGATGCTGGAACTATAAAAAAAGATGGTGTGCCGATGAATCCGTCGGTAGTCCTACCTCCAGGAACCGCGAGAAAAATGCCTTGGCTGCAAATATGGTTGTAGGCATTGCATTTTTTGCATATCAGCCCGATGATGAGTCTCGTATGGAGACAACGACCTACCTCTTTAGTCATGAAAGCCCGCGGGAAACAGATGTTGAAGGGTAAAGTTGGAAAATAGATTTTGTTGGATTTTATCTGAGTTGTTTAGCTTCGGCTGCTTGTTGGAACTTTCGTTTCGAAGCTTATCTTAGGCCCAAGACCCCATAAACCATTTACCAAACCACAAGACCAAACCCAAAATACCCAGCCCACCAAGTCAAACCAAGTCAATGCCCAAAGATGTGATTGCACACGCCCATATGCTCCTTATTTAGGTAAATAGATATTAATCACATGTTCAAATCAAAAAAATCCTTACCTAAATAAAAGAAATCAAATCAAATCCTTACCAAATCAAATCCAATCACAAATCCAAATTAGGAGATCTATTCCTTATTAGAAACCAATTAGGAGATTCTCTCCTACTCAAATTAGGAAAGTCCTTCTCTCTTTGCCTATAAAAAGAGGCATTCACCCCCATTCACAACCCTGGCACACAGATACATCCCTCTCACACGCCTAAAGCACTCTCTTAAGCCTCCATTCACTACAAAAAAAGGCATTTACTGACACTAAGGTTAGTGACACTAGGCTAAAAGGTCAGAAACGACGTGTAAGGGGCCTATTTCCGTGGTTTTTCACTTAAATATCAATAATTACTGACACTATGGTATCAGCGATTTTAGTGTCAGTAATTACTATTACAATAGTATCAGTAAGAAATAATAAAAAAAAAACGCGTAGTCGTCTGGAGTCGAACTAACACCTCGCGGAAGTGACGTAAATAGAAAAACACACTGTTGAGATTAACGGGTGTTTAAAAAAGTGCAAAGTGTTAGGTTTTTGAAGGCGAGGGAGAGGACTCTTTTCCTTTCAATTCTTTTTCCCCCAAATCTTCTCTCTTCTAGGGTTTTAGCACTGTACTCAAACGCCGTCGTTTCTCAAAACACGAGCGCCGACAAGGATAACTTCAACGTTACCGATCTCCGTGACTGTAACCCCATCAATCTCTAAAACCCTAATTTCGGCTGTAGTTTTTTTCAATCATTAACTTATCCGACTCGTTTTTTTTTTCCTGTGTAGCTCTCGGCGAAGGGGCTCGTGCTGACCCTCGTGGGTGTTTCTTAAGGTAATTATTATTATTATTATTTTGGTTTTTGGTGTTCAGTGATTGTGTTGTGTTTTTCGGGTTTGTTGGGTTTTTGATTGTCTGATATAAGAATCGTTGATAGTGCAGAATAAACTGTCAAACCTTGCAGGGCAGCACGCTGATGTCCTCGATAACTTGACTCCGAAAGTCAGGAAGCGTGTTGAGGCTCTTAGGGAGATCCAGGCACGTGCTCAGTTATTTTTGCTGGGTCATTGTGATATTTTTTTGTTCATGTTAACTGTGTGTATTTGGGATGATAAATTAAATTACTTTAACTTGTTGATGTTAGGGATTTCTTTTTGGATCTATTTGGTAGTAAATTAGGATATGATTGTCACTTTAATGGTGACTGTAGTAAATGTTTATAATTATCTTGTCAGTGACCAGTACCTTGCACAAAGCCACGTTGAGTATGGCAGGCAGTTCCTAGTAACCTCAAATGGCATAGAGGCCTTTATATGTTCTGACTTGATATTTTTTCCTTGACCATGTTCTATGCTGTTAAAGGCGGCACCTAAGTGGGTGCTTGGTTGGGATTTTCAAACAGTCGCTTAGGCAGATATGGGCTTGCTTCTATAGGAAAATTTATATTTTGTCAATCACTTTGCTTCTTGTTTTCTACTTTAAGCTTAGAATTTTTTCCCCAGATTTTTACTTCAGTGAAAGCAATATGAATCATATCTTTTTTTTTCAGTTTTATGCCCTGATGGGTTTAATTTGGTGGGTAATTTGTTTTATTTGTGAGTTTTGCTAGTGGGTAAGATTGCTTTGAGACTTGAAAGTTAAAACATCATGATGTAAAATATTCTATTAACAGTGTCTCGATGTTTCTCTATGTCAGACATGAACTGGAGATAGTTTTTTTACCTGATGAAGTTTTGCCTTGTTCTGATTGATACTTGTTGAAACCTTTGGGGGATATGGCACCTGTCATCTGAGCTGTATTTGAGGTGCAGCATGAATGCTATGGAAGCAGTATTGGATATATTGAGATCTAACATGTTTATCTCATCTATTTTTATGGGCAATTACCTGGAATGTTACATTCTAGTACATTTTGAGCTTTGAACTTTTAGTTTCCAGGAATTCCATAATGAACAACTATCTTGTCATCTTGATTGCTTCCTGCATTGGAAACAGTATAGATCATGTCATCTGATAAACTTCATCTGGTTTTCATGAGATCCTTTTATTTCAGTTTTAATGTCCGTCTATATATATATATATATGTGTGTGGTGTGTGTGTGGTGTGTGTTATTGATTTGTTTGTTTTGGTGATTATGTAGCGGTATGAAAGATAAAACTTGTTATTATGGATGCCATTTGGTTTTTTATATGCATGCTCTTAGGTTGTTGGTATGGTTATTGTCAATAAGTGCTTTATGTGACAAAAATTAGATTAGGGTTATATTTTGTATTTTTATTTGGATGTATTTAATGTTTTATATTTATGAAGATATCGATTTTTTTTGGAAGTCCATCTAATTCTTAACATTTGGTTTATAATTTCAGATTTTGTGCCAGATATCATATTGTTGGGGGATTGTTGCAGGCTTCTCACAGTATCATGAATTTTGGTGGGGCATGACATTTTGATGGGACTTGAGTAGTTTTTTGAAATATATATATGTTAATTTAAAAGATTGTCTATGGAGTTTTTGTATTCATCATGTGATACTGTTGAATTGATTAATACGATTAATCTATTATATTGCGAATTTTATATATGTAATGTTTTGTTTTTTTTTTTTGTCATTGAGTTGGTATATTATATATAATATATATATATATATATATCTATATTTATGATTAATTTAATTACAAAAATAAGAAATATAATTGTGAAATAATACGATTTTTAAATTTTAAAAGATATTGACGGATACTGACACTATAGTATCACTAAATACTGATGATATAGTGTCAATAATTTACTGACACTAAAATAGTGTGAGAGATTACTGATACCATAGTGTCAATAATTTTCTGATACTACAGTATTAACGTTTACTGACACTAAGAATCACTGACACTAGAAACTAGTGTCAGTGATTTTCTGGCTGCGGCAACACTGACACATTTATATAGTGTCAGTAAAACCCTTTACTGACACTAATTTAGTATCAGTAAAAGCCTTTTTTCTTGTAGTGATTGCACGCCCAGCAGCCCCCTGAAGCCTCCATTGCCGCACCTTCAAGATCCAATAGCCTCCATTGCCGCACCTTCCCTCCATCATCAACACCCTTCACGCCCAAGCCCTAAACTTAACCCTCCATTGCCGAGTTCCAGCCCCCATTCACCATCCCTAAAACCCCCTCAATCAAATAACCCTTATTCACAGCCCTAAAGTCGCACTAAACACCCTCCAAACACAACCCCATTCGCAGCCCCCGCAGCCCCAACAGTCCCTGAAAACGCCCCCACTCTGCACCAGTGACTGCCGCATCTTCACCTTCTGTTCTGGTCCGTTTTGGCTGCGGCTTTAGCCAGCAAAATAGCCCTAAAATCACCTAGAAAACCCCCCAAAAACCTCCATAAATTTTCCCTAAAAAATCCCCACAAACGCACCTCCCTAAGCCTTCAAAATCACCCAAAACAGTCCGCTAAACCATCAAGACAGTGACCTGAAACGTAGCAGCGAAACAGCAGCGAAACGGACTTGAAACAGCAGCCCGAACAGCAAAACAGCAAGGAAAGACGTTGAGTTGGTGAACTAAAAGAGTAGCGGATCATTCACCCTTCCAACGGACGTGTAACGCCCTTTCTTAGACGACAAAAGAGGTTAGACCTGAGGGCACCTTTCTACTTACTTCTTTATGTTATTTTTTATTTATTTTGATATATAATTGCATGAGAGTCGTTTGAAGCATGATGTGATTGTTGGATGAGCGGGATATGTGTTCTCTTTGTGGTATATCGGATGGAACCCCGGACGTAAATTCCACATAGCCGACTCCGAATGGATGGTAGTATGGTCCTGCACTCGGGATACAATGCACGTACCACTTAAGATACACGTATCTCGTCTCATCCTAAGTTGTATTTGAGCATGTTATAGTCTTTAGGTTATATGTTTATTATTTAAAGCATGGTTTAATTTAGTTTGTTATTTATTTGTTAAGCATGTTTAGGTGTTCATTATGCATGTTCTTAGTTTATGATGCATTTGGGTAATGATTTATACATGTTGGTTTAATGGTTCAATAGGCTTGTTGTGTTTACATTGCGTGAATTATTTGGATGAAAGCATGTTAGATCTAAGAACCCTTGAGCATGAATGATGAATAGATTCGGTTAGTTTATTGCACAAATTATATCATCACAAGTGACATAAGTAAGGGACCATTCCGAACCCAACGGTTTGAGGTCTTCCCCTTGCGAGGGGTGAGTGCGGCCTTAAATCTTTGTCCCGGTTCACACAGGGTGGCGACTCCATGTTATTTCGTACTTCCCAACTAGGCCGCGAGCCTAGAACAGTGTCGTCAAGTTCTCTTGTCTACAGTCTGGCGACTCCACTGGGGATATTTTGAATCGGCCCCGAAATCATTACTAGGCATTCTTTGAGGACAATGATATGTATAACTATTGAGACTATTTCGTAGCATAGTATGATGATATAGAAGGCCCCACCATGTGGTTCATCTTGACCAAGTGCAAACAGCGGAGAGCAGAAAGCTAAACCAAGACTGAGGGCGATAGTCTATACCACATCGCGAATCAAGGACATAACAAGATATTGAGTCATGAGACCAGAGAGAAGACTGAGCAATCACTGGAGAACTGGCGGAAGACCTAACCTAACGAACTAGGAATAGGAAATTCATTCATGCATGCATGCATACACGTAACATATTTGCATTCTTTTTGTGTTTGTTTCGTTTTATATTCACAGGTTTCAAAGAAGAAAAAGAAAGCGGCAAAGACAAGCCAACCAGAATCAACAACATATGAGTAGTAGTTTTGGGGATGAGTCCCCGGGGCGAGGCCAGTACCAGCATTGATATAATTTTTAGGGATGAGTCCCAGGGTTGAAGCCGCGTTGTCAGCATCAATTTCAGGAATGAATCCTAGGCCGAGGCCCACATCAGCAGAGTTTTGGAATGAATCCGGGAATGAATCCCAAGGCCGAGGCCCACACCGTCATAGTTTTGGAAGGAATCCGAGGATGAGTCTCAGGGTCGAGGCCCACTTCATCAGAGTTTGGAATGAATCCGGGAATGAATCCCAGGGCCGAGGCCCACACACCGTCATAGTTTTTGAAGGAATCCGAGAATGAGTCTCAGGGTCGAGGCCCACTTCATCAAGAGTTTTGGAATGAATCCGGGAATGAATCCCAGGGCCGAGGCCCACGTCTTCAGAATTTGGAATGAATCCAGGGAATGAACCCCAGGGCCGAGGCCCACGTCATTAGAATTTGGAATGAATCCAGGGAATGAATCCCAGGGCCGAGGCCCACGTCGTCAGAATTTGGAATGAATCCCAGGGCCGAGGCCCACGTCTTCAGAATTTGGAATGAATCCCAGGGCCGAGGTGCACGTCTTCAGAATTTGGAATGAATCCCAGGGCCGAGGCCCATGTCGTCATAATTTGGAATGAATCTCAGGGCCGAGGCCCACATCAGCATCAGTTTAGGGCGAGCCCCCACATCAGTATCAGTTTGGGGCGAGGCCCGTATTATCATCAGTATCATTCTTGCCGGGTATGCCACTTTAGGGGTGAGGCCCACATTACATCAGTATCAGTCTTGCCGGGTATGGCATTCTGGGGGCGAGGCCCACATTACATCAGATCAGCTTCTGCCGGGTATGGCATTCTGGGGGCGAGGCCCACATTACATCAGATCAGCATTGCCGGGTATGGCATTCTGGGGGCGAGGCCCACATTACATCAGATCAGCATTGCCGGGTATGGCATTCTGGGGGCGAGGCACGCATCACATCAGATCAGTTCTGCCGAGAATGGCACTCCGATAATGGAGATATAGTCTGGGAATGGACAGCTCGAGAATGAGCACGCCGAGAATGGCACGCCGGGAATGGCACTCCGAGAATGGAGATTTTAGTCTGGGAATGGACAGTCCGGGAATGGACAGCTCGGGAATGAGCACGCCGGGAATGGCACGCCGAAAATGGCACTCCGAGAATGGAGATATAGTCCGAGAATGGACAGTCCGGGAATGGACAGCTCGAGAATGAGCACGCCAGGAATGGCACGCCGGGAATGGAACTCCGAGAATGGAGATATAGTCCGAGAATGGACAGTCCGGGAATGGACAGCTCGGGAATGAGCACGCCGGGAATGGCACTTCAGGAATGGAGATCGGTTCGGGAATGGACCACATCACATCAACGGTTCGGGAATAGACCACAACACGGTGACAGTTCGGAATGGACCTCATCACATCACAACAACACTCCGGGAATGGAGATCGGTTCGGGAATGGACCTCATCAAATCACAGCAACACTCCGGGAATGGAGATCGGTTCGGGAATGGACCACAAACACGGTGACGGTTCGGGAATGGACCTCATCACATCACAGCAACACTCCGGGAATGGAGATCGGTTCGGAATGGACCACAACACGGTGACGGTTGGGAATGGACCTCATCACATCACAGCAACACTCCGGGAATGGAGATCGGTTCTGGAATGGACCACAACACGGTGACGGTTCGGGAATGGACCTCATCACATCACAGCAACACTCCGGGAATGGAGATCGGTTCGGGAATGGACCACAACACGGTGACGGTTCGGGAATGGACCTCATCACATCACATCAACGGTCGGGAATGGACCACATCACAACAACGGTTCGGGAAGGACCAGAGGTCGAAGCACCTCAACATCATATCAACTCAACACAACAGGCGGACCATGTGGTAGCTGGCGAGCCAGGTAAGTAAAAATGCATTGCACGTACTTTGATAGGAATTGTCATTGTCACACACTGCACAAGTCCCATGAAAGTGGGGGCGACTGTAGGCATTGCATTTTTACATATCAGCCCCGATGATGAGTCTCGTATGGAGACAACTACCCCTTTAGTCATGAAAGCCGCGGGAAACAGATGTTGGAAGGGTAAAGTTGGAAAATAGAATTTTGTTGGATTTTATCTGAGTTGTTTAGCTTCGGCTGCTTGTTGGACTTCCGTTTCGAAGCTTATCTTAGGCCCAAGACCCCATAAACCATTTACCAAACACAAGACCAAACCCAAAATACCCAAGCCCACCAAGTCAAACCAAGTCAATGCCCAAAGATGTGATTCACGCCCATATGCTCCTTATTTAGGTAAATAGATATTTAATCACATGTTCAAATCAAATAAAATCCTTACCTAAATAAAAGAAATCAAATCAAATCCCTACCAAATCAAATCCAATCACAAATCCAAATTAGGAGATCTATTCCTTATTAGAAACCAATTAGGAGATTCTCTCATACTCAAATTAGGAAAGTCTTCTCTCTTTGCCTATAAAGAGGCCTTCACACCACCCCCATTCACAACCCCGGCACATATACATCCCTCTCACATGCCTAAAGCACTCTCTTAAGCCTCCATTGCACGCCCAACAGCCCCCTGAAGCCTCCATTGCCGCACCTTCAAGATCCAATAGCCTCCATTGCCGCACCTTCCCTCCATCATCAACACCCTTCACGCCCAAGCCCTAAACTTAACCCTCAATTGCCGAGTTCCAGTCCCCATTCACAGCCCTAAAACACCCTCAAATAAAACTTATTCACAGCCTTAAAGTCGCACTAAACACCCTCCAAACACAGCCCCATTTGCAAACCCCAAACAGTCCCTGAAAACGCCCCCACTGCACCAGTGAACTGCCCGCATCTTCCACCTTCTGTTCTGGTCCGTTTTGGCTGCGGCTTTAGCCAGCAAAATAGCCCTAAAATCACCTAGAAAACCCCCCAAAAACCTCCATAAAGTTCCCTAAAAAATCCCCACAAACGCACCTCTCTAAGCCTTCAAAATCACCCAAAACAGTCCGCTAAACCATCAAGACAGTGACCTGAAACGTAGCAGCGAAACCGCAGTGAAACGGACTTGAAACAGCAGCTCGAACAGCAAAACAGCAAGGAAAGACGTTGAGTTGGTGAACTAAAAGAGTAGCGGATCATTCACCCTCCAACGGACGTGTAACGCCCTTTCTTAGACGACAAAAGAGGTTAGACCTGAGGGCACCTTTCTACTTATCTTCTTTATTGTTGTTTTTATTTATTTTGATATATAATTGCATGAGAGTCGTTTGAAGCATGATGTGATTGTTGGATGAGCGGGATATGTGTTCTCTTTTGTGGTATATCGGATGGAACCCGGACGTAAATTCCATAGCCGACTCCGAATGGACGGTAGTATGGTCTGCACTCGAAATACAATGCCACGTACCACTTAAGATACACGTATCTCGTCTCATCCTAATTTGTATTTGAGCATGTTAGTCTTTAGGTTATATGTTTATTATTTAAAGCATGGTTTAATTTAGTTTGTTATTTATTTGTTAAAGCATGTTTAGGTTGTTCATTTATGCATGTTCTTAGTTTATGATGCGTTTGGGTAATGATTTATACATGTTGGTTTAATGGTTCAATAGGCTTGTTGTGTTACATTGCGTGAAATTATTTGGATGAAAGCATGTTAGATCTAAGAACCCTTGAGCATGAATGATGAATAGATTCGGTTAGTTTATTGCACAAATTATATCATCACAAGTGACATAAGTAAGGGACCATTCCGAACCCAACGGTTTGAGGTCTTCCCTTGCGAGGGGTGAGTGCGGCCTTAAATCTTTATCCCGGTTCACACCGGGTGGCGACTCCATGTTATTTCGTACTTCCCAACTAGGCCGCGAGCCTAGAACAGTGTCGTCAAGTTCTGTTGTCTACACTGGTCCTTCCTGCCACCTTCATGTGCTCAGTCAATGAGGATCCCGATATCTACCCGTGGAGAAAATGCTTTGCCCATATGCTGATGACGATCGACTCGGTGGGACGTAACCCGACCCCGAGCTGAGAAAAACATTTGGCTCTGGGGGAATGTCACTCCCCAGACCAATAGAGGGCCGACCATGGGGGAGATGCTCCGATCCCATGCCGATGATAAGTCTCTCGGTGGGACGTATCCCGACCCCGAGCTGAAGAAAGACTTGGCTCTGGGGGAATGTTACATCCCCAGTCCAAAGAAGCCGACTCGGTGGGACGTAACCCGACCCCGAGCTAAAAGAAAGACTTTGCTCTGGGGGAATGTTACATCCTCAGTCCAAAGAAGCCGACTCGGTGGGACGTAACCCGACCCCGAGCTGAAAGAAAACTTGGGTCTGCGGGAATGTTACATCCCCAGTCCAAAGAAGCCGACTCGGTGGGACGTAACCCGACCCCGAGCTGAAGAAAGACTTGGCTCTGGGGGAGTGTTACATCCCCAGTCCAAAGAAGCCGACTCGATGGGACGTAACCCGACCCCGAGCTGAATAAACCATAAGGCCTCGACGGAACGAATTCCAGCCCCGAGCCGAAAACCAAGCGGCCTTGGCGGAACGAAATCTATCCCCGAGTCGAAACAAACATCGATCTCGGTGGTACAAGAGCAGACCCAAGCTGGAAAGAAACATCGGTCTCGACGGTACAAGAGCAGACCCGAGCCGGAAAGAGACATCGGTCTCGGCGGTACAAGAGCAGACTCGAGCCGGAAAGAGACATCGGTCTCGGCGGTACAAGAGAGCAGACTCGAGCCGGAAAGAGACATCGGTCTCGGCGGTACAAGAGCAGATCCGAGCCGGAAAGAGACATCGGTCTCGGCGGTACAAGAGCAAACCCGAGCCGAAAAGAAACATTGATCTCGGCGGTACAAGAGCAGACCCGATCCGGAAGGAAACATCAAAACCATTGTGTGGGCCATAACAAACAAGCATAATCAAATGTCAGCCTAAGACAAAAGAGGTCTTACTCACATTTTTTGGATCCGTTGCCTTTCTTGCAACTCTACAAGGGTCACTACAAGTAAGACTCTTCTTAATACATCCTCTCTGCATCTCAGCATTCCACGCATCCGACCAGATGACTTCCGCTATCAACTTTGGTCGACTTCAAAAACCGAATGGTCTATGTACACACTGAGATAGCCTTCTTTCACCAAGTCTTCCACCTGCTCCCGCAGGTCTCTGCACCCATTCGTGGCATGTCCCCTTACGTTATGGTAGATACAGTAAGCTATACTTTTTCCCTCCTCAATCGGGAACCTCCTCAAATTAGGCTCGGCCAACAGACATTTATCCTGGATTTCCCGAACTATCTGGGCCATAGGTTTGTTCAGGGGGTGTATATTGTCCTCCCCGCGACACGGTTGACTTGGACATATGACTTTATCTCTTGAACATGACTACTCGGAGGTGTCGGTCTGAGTTTCTTCTGCTCCGGGACTGGTCTCCTCAAATTTCTGATCGAATCCCACTGATTGTCTGACCTGAGTATCTTAGTCTTTCGGGTGTCTACTCCCCGACAATCTTTTTCTCCTCCTCTATTAAGATAAACTTCCTGGCCAACTCCAGGGCAGTGGCATAATCCGATACGTCTTGAATCCTCAGGTGAGTCAACAACTTCCCGACCTTCAGACCTCCCTTGAGACTTTCTATTGCTTCCGATGACTCGTACGCTCCGACCTCGAGCACCAAATTGTGGTATCTTTCAATAAAATTCCTCAGGGGCTCATCATCCCCCTGCTTCATCAATCTCAATTCTCCCACCATTTTCTTTGGGACGCAGGCCCCTTTGAAGTGCCGAACAAATGACTTCCTGAGTTGCGCGAAGCTTCCGCTGCTCCATGGGGCTAGACTTCTGAACCACAGAATGGCAGATCCTCCCAAGGTTAGGGGGAAAACTTTGCAAATGGCATCCCCTACTACTCATTGGACCTCCATTAATAGGACAAAACTCTCAATATGGGATTTTGGATCAGTATGGCCCTTGTAGGGCGTCATGGACGGCATGTTGAATCGTCTTGGGAATTTTACCGACCTTATTTCTTCTGTGAATGGAGATTCAACCTCGCCGTCCCGAGCATCTCCCGTGTCAGTTTTGAGGTTCACTTCCCACTTGGCCATTTCTTTTCTTAACCAATATTTTATATTGCCATCTGTGTTACTGTGCCGCCTCCTGCGGCCTTCTTCGCGTCTGTCATCCCGGGTGCGGCGTTCCTCATGACTTGAGATTTCCCGTCCAGTCTCACCATCCTTCCTATCTCCCCTTCTGGTGTCGCGGGGGCTATCATAGGAAGAATCTGGCGACTGTCGCCCTTCTTCTTCTTCCCACGTATCCTCCGTTTGTAAATCTTTTTCTACCACTACGGACCTTATCCCGTAGGGACCCTTCATCCTCGGTTCATCGTCTTCGCTCTTATCTGCAACCTTTTCTCCTTCCGTTATTTCGTCTCTCCTCCGACTGGCTCCGGCTTCAAGTCTCTCATTATTCGTCTCTTGCATCCTCTCCAGTCTGTTCATCATGGATTTCAAAAGGATTTGATTTTCCTCCCTATCTTTCCTCATATTTTCCTCCATCTTCTCCATCCAATCCGCTGTTGAACTCCCTGACGACCGGTGATTTCCACCTTCTGCCATTGTCCTACTACGTGAGCTGCTTTTTGTTGGAACACCCCACAGACGGCGCCCACTGTTGACGGCTGATTTTGGTCTCAGGGGCAATAAGGGTTTTTTACTCCCAAGACCATCCTCCTCCAACTGTGAATTTGTTTTGTTTATGGGAAACCAAAAGCAAATTTGGCAAAAGACAGATAAATACGCCAATCAAAAAAGAGATTTAACGTGGTTCGACGGATCAGATCCAACCTACAGCCACGGGCACAGAACGGACGATGTTTTATTACTGAAATATGTTTATCTGCTCTGTTTTTGTGTTTACAAGTCTGATGGTAATGATATTGATTCTCCTTACTTACATTTTCCCCTTCTATTTATAATAGTGAAGAAATCAGATTCATTTTCCCATAAGAATTCCTAGTTGAAAACTACCTTCACTTCTCATATCCTATTAGGATACTGACTCATCAACATTTCCCAATGAAAGTAGGATAACTTATCTTCTTATCGGTAAAAATATGATGTCTTATCTTCTGGAGCATATCTCGCCATGTTCTCGGTCTTCATGAGGTCGGTCACGATGGTCTTTTGAACTGAGAATGCTGATGTCGATCTGATAATGCCCGGTCATCTGATCTTAAGTGCTCGGTTTACCGATCATAAAGTGATCAGCCCCTTACTGTTGGCTTTTAGTGGTCGGGTCGGCATTAATGATCTCGATCAACAAGGGAGTTTCCCCTTTTACCCCTGCCATACTGCTTAAATATCATAGTGCTTAAAAAACATCATCAACATTAGTTTTTTAGATTTATTTTTCTATATAAATATTGATTAAATTTGTATGAAAATATTTGACGGTGATTTAATTAAATATTATTTTTAATTACACTAATATTTGACGCTGATTTAATTAAATATTGTTTTTAATTACACTAATATGAGGTCCATTCTTTGTTCGTATTGACTAAAATTTAATTCTATTTTTTTTATTAATAATAAAAGATTTGTTGAGAAATTTAATTGTTAATATGATTGGTATGTTTTAAATAAAAGAAAAATATATTTTAGGAAAAATCTTATATGATGTTTTAAAAAGAAAATTACAAAATTTATATATTTTTGTACTGTATTAATTTATTTTAGGAATATAAATTATTTTTTTAATCAAAATATAAGGGTTAAAAGTAAAATTTGGAGGGCATATAACTCACCATTTCGTAATCTTCTTAAAATTAATAAAAAAAAAGAAATTACACTCTGCACCTTCACTTTTGGCTTATTCTGTAAGCAGCAGTATCTCTCACTGTCACACTCTCATCACCGGCGAAGCTACAAAATCGCCGGCATTATTTCTCTCCTTCTATTGATTCATCTCAATTTCTCAAGCTATAGATACACATGTACATACACAAGTATCTATAACGATAAACACTATTGTTATCGAAATTTTAAATTTTAATTTTAATTTCTTGGGATTGGATGCGACAATTTGTTATTAATCGATGTGGATAGCTTGAGTGGAGACAAGGATTATTATTACTCGGATCGGGATTCTCTCGACGGACTCGAGATCGACGAGGCAGATCTCCTGTGGTGGGTCCCACCCATGGATTCCTCCACCAAGGTACATTTCCTTCTCTCAATTTAGGGTTTTACTGTGCTTATAACTCAATTTCGAATTACAATTCCACTTTATTTGGATCATATTATCGATTAGCTCACTGTAAAATTTGAATTTTCATTAGGAGTTTGTTTTTGTTGATTTTTTGGGGCTTTCTGTTATTGTCTTGGCTGGAAAATGGTTTTTGAATGGGAATTTAGTATTTTTTTTATTTATATTGTGTTCTTTTCGCAGGTTATAACTAAAGAAAATCTTTTGGCTGCACAGGTAATGGAAAAGCAGGTTTTTTTTTTTTTTTTTGGTTTCTTGTAAGTTTTGTGTTCTGTGAATTGATATTTTATGCTGAGGATTAATTCGTGCAGGAGGAGGATTTGCGGAGAGTGATGGAAATGCTATCAGTGAGAGACCATCATGCTCGTACTTTACTAATCCATTATCGTTGGGATTTTGAGAAGTTGTTGGCGGTGCTTGTAGAGAAGGGCAAAGAAAGCTTGTTTTACGAAGCAGGTGTCACAGTCAATGAAGATGCTGATTCTTTAATGTCCTTGCCATCTACAGTAATGTGCGATATATGCATGGAAGAAGTTTCTGGTGACAAGGCCACCAAAATGGATTGTGGCCATTGCTTTTGCAATGACTGTAAGCGCTCTTCATGTTACCTGGGCTTACTGCTAAAGATTTCTTTTTTAGTAGTTTCATAAACTCCTTATCATTTTATGAGTTGATACATATTTATTATTGTCACATATAGAATACTGAGAGGCTGACACCACCAATCCTTAAGCATTACAAGCCCTGAAGGCAATCTAATAATTAATTTATGTTGATGCACATTTATGTAATTTACATACCAATCTTTGATGGTTCTCTAAAAGTTTATAACCCCTTTTCTATTTTGTGAACTCAATCTTTGATTTTGTTTTCAGGTTGGACAGAGCATTTTATAGTAAAAATAAATGAGGGTCAGAGCAAGCACATTAGGTGCATGGGACCTAAATGCAATGTTATCTGTGAGGAAGCTGTCGTAAGAAGCCTAGTCAGCAAAAAGCATCCCAATCTGGCAGAGAAATTTGATCGTTTTCTTCTTGAGTCGTATATTGAGGATAATAAAATGGTTAAGTGGTGCCCAAGTACACCTCATTGTGGGAATGCAATACGTGTTGAGGAAGATGAATTTTGTGAAGTAGAATGTGCTTGTGGTCAACAATTTTGTTTTAGTTGCTTATCAGAAGCACACTCGCCTTGTTCATGTTTGATGTGGAATCTTTGGACCAAGAAGCGGCGAGATGGATCTGAATCTGTTAACTGGATCACTGTTCATACAAAGTCTTGTCCAACATGTCATAAACCTGTAGAGAAAAATGGTGGCTGTAACCTTGTGAGCTGTATTTGCGGACAAGCATTTTGGTAAGGATTATTTTCCTCTCTCCTCTTGGAGTACGCCTTGTCATACACCACTGTTGCTGGATTCACCATACCGGTATAAAAGTCTTCTGAACTTGTAGTGGCGTCGGCAAGAATTGATGCAAATTGTTTACTATATATTTTTGTTTTGGCGTAATTGAGAATTTTTTAATAAGTAAACATAGACCACTGTGAGTTTCGAGGATTTCTTGTCTGAAAGGATATCTCATTCGTTTAACACCAGTTCTTTTCTTGTTAGTGTTCTTTGATGGTTATAGTTGACATAATCATGCTTTTCCTTATTACACAGTTGGCTATGCGGTGGAGCTATTGGAAGAGACCGTAATTTGTCAAGAATTTCTGGTCACAGTTGTGGTCGCTACAAGGAAGACAAAGCCAAAAAAATTGAACAGGCAAAGCAGGAGCTCTATCGGTATATGCACTATTATATCCGTTACAAAGCTCATACAGATTCCTTTAAGCTTGAAAGCAAACTTAGGGAGATTAACCTAGAAAAGATGTCTATATCAAAAGAGAGGGAATCAAGGCTCAGAGATTTTAGTTGGGTAACTAATGGATTGTACAGACTTTTTAGATCCAGGCGAGTCCTTTCCTATTCATACCCATTTGCATTTTATATGTTTGGAGAGGAGCTCTTCGAGGATGAGATGACAAATGAAGAAAGGGAATAAAACAGCATTTATTTGAGGACCAACAGCAGCAGCTTGAGGCACATGTTGAGAAACTCTCCAAGTGTCTAGAGGAGCCCTTTGATCAATATCCGAATGACAAAGTTATGGAGATAAGTATGCAAGTAATCAATCTTTCCGTAATCACTGACACCCTCTGTAAGAAAATGTGAGTATGTACTTGTTTCTATCAATATCTTGTATGAAAATGCAAGTTATTGGATTTTCAAAACAAGCAGTTATTGGTCTTTAAAATTTTGTTTTGATAAAATCACTGGCAGGTATGAATGCATTGAGAATGATTTGTTGGGCTGCCTTCAACTCAGTACCCACAATATAGCTCCTTACAAGTCGAAGGGCACTGAGAGGGCAACGGAACTTTCTACTTGTTGGACAGCTAAAGCCAACACTACTAATAAGCGTCAACGATTAGATGGTGGCACTAGTGGTAATGTGGATTGGCCTTTTCCGCATTTGTGTACATAGGTTATTAGAATAACATAAATAATGTCATTTTTCCGCATTTGTGTACATAGGTTATTAGAATAACAGAAATAATGTCATTTGGCATATCTTGCCTTATTTTCCATGGAGAGTAGTAGCCAAAGTGCTAAACCATGATTTCTCTCACTTTTAAATGATACACATTTGGGGAAATATTTACAAGGTCTCTTCAGTATATATTTTACGATTAATGTTCTGGTTTTAATTTAATTAGAATCTTTGCACAGTAATTGTTGCATGTTAAGCAAACCCTCTTGATTAACTGGATTCACACTTTTTTCCCCTTTTTTGGGATAAAAAGCTTAAGAGTATATGATGTTAGAAAAGTACACGGTGGATCGAAAATCCACACAGGCATCCAGTCAAATTGCTGTCTGCCCTTAATTTCTCACGAGTTTGATTTCTACATTTTCTCTTAGCATATTCCGTTTTGTCTTTACTTTCCGTTTGGGTGTGCCACTGAATACCTAGCTTGCATTAAACACATAAGTTGCAGAGGCTCTTTTCCTTTCTGCACATAGTAATTTCTTTTTTCCGCATTGAAATATATCATGCTGTTGTCCAAGATCTTAGGATTTATTGTGAATATCATTTGCTTTACAGGTGATGTGTGTGATGATGGTTTGTTGTTGCTTATCCTGATTCTAGTTTATAATTGAGAGGGATAATATTTCTTAACTTAACAATTTATATTTCTCACTTGGAAGAAAGTATATTCTTAATATGATGAGGGGAAAGTTTCTGATATTGTACTTGCATTACCATTATATTAATATCTGACTATTGTTCATTCAAGACCACTTATTTACAAGTCAAAACTGCAGCAAGAATTTGAATTTTACTACTTTAGGATTTTGTTCAAACACCAAAGTTACATTGGTTGGAAACGGGTGGATCTTATATGGTTGTAAAGTATAATTTACAATTTATAATTGGAGTTTCCATTTTGTAGTTCCTGGATATGATGTCTTATTATAGCATATCTGATAAAAGTCGTACTAACACACTGCAATGCTGTAGGAGGGACTTCAGAACATGATCGACCTTCAGGCTCTAGGAGTTCAGATGACAGTGGATGCTCTTCCCAGAAGCTTGCTAGAAAGGAGGATCGTCTTGGTTGGTTTTTTTGACTTAAACTTGCTAGCTGAAGTCATTGACTGGAATTGATCTTCTACTTTGCAGGTTTTCGTAAAAACATGGATGTACTTCTCTAACTGAACATCCTTGGTTTCTTATGGAATTATTTGTTTATGGGGTTAGGCATCTGAGTACCTAACATTGACATGGTTTCTTTTTGTCCTGGGTTTTATTTTCTTTCCTTTTGCTGAGATATACTGGAAAAAGAAACATGGAATTGCTGGTTCTGTGTTTCCTAGTTATGTCTGAATTTTATATATTTGTACAGTCATATTGGACTTTAGTGGGCAATAAGAAATGTAAATTTTGTACCTAAGATTTGAGCAACACTGGATAATATTATATTATTGGATAATGTAAATGCTTTTATCTTGTAGGCTCTCAAATTAGTTAGTTTTTCTGCATCCTTTTCATCAAATTTAAATTCACTGTATATTTATATTTTTTATATTGTCAAATTATCCTATTAATTACCTAATCAGATAAGATTATGTTGGTATTGTGGTGCTCTGGATTGAAATTTACCCTATAATAAAAATTAGGGAAAATAATACCTAATTATCCTACAGATGTCACGACGACTCTGTAATTTTAAGAAATATAAATTTTAGTCGCTATCGTTAAATATTTTTAGTTAATTGAGTCATTTTTAATTTAATTTTAAAATAAATTTTTACTATTTTAGATGGTTTTTTAAATTGTTCAACTCTTTTAACACTAATTGGACGAAAAATGACTTAATTAATAAAAAATATTTAATAGTGTGAATTAAAACTTCTATTTTCGAAATTATTAAGATTAAAATATAATTATGATAATTTGTAGAATAGTTGGGCGTTATTTTCCCTAAAAATCAATAACGGTAGTAAATATGACTGTTGAAGTTAATAGTTTTGACAAAATAGCAAGTATAGTTGGTTTTTTTATTTTTATTATTTTTTTTATTAAAAAAATAAATCAAACAAGTATTAGAGTAAAATCTTCTTAATTTCGAAGCTAAAGTTGAAAGTGTTTATCAAACACATTGTAGCTGACTTATGTTCACCAGTCCAAAACAAAGCCCTAGGCTAATCTCTCATCTTAAGCCGCAAAGATATTAGTATATTACTAGTAAACAGGTCTTTTTATTTCAAAATTCAAATACCCTGTAGGGATATATTTTGAATTTTTATGGTCTTTTTATGGCCAGCATGGACATGTTCTCAAGTATTTTTATAACTTCTTGCCATGAAACTTTTTACATTTATATATTATCATCCTCTTGAGTATCTCATTCTTTTTGTTGTCTAATTGCAACAATGATTTCTTCTTCCGTAAAAGCATATACGACTTGTTCATTTGGATGATTGAGGAAGATATTACTATTCATTCGATTAGTGTAATGAAATTTTCATCTGATCACATAATTATGCAATGATTCTTTCGTTCTCCTCATCTGCTTCATATGTAATTTGCATATTCCCATCACTATGAAGAGTTGAGAATCTAGGATTCAAAGCAATGTAAATGTAGATAAAGAAATTCAATAGCCAACTTTCCATGTTCATTTATTAAGCATGAAATATAAATACAGCAATCTACCCCCCATACATTTGTAAATCTAAATCAAAGGTGAAAATAATAGTCTAATGAGGGTAAAGTGTCCCAAGTAACAGCTCATTCTATGTTTTCACTCTTATCCACTATTGTGCATATCCTTGAACCTTCTAGAAATATCCAAATGATGACTTGTCTTCTTCTAGAATACAGGATGAGACCATCTTGATAAGAATGGATCAAACGGCTTGGATGAAGCAAAGGTTGAAGACTGGGAATTCGAATAACGCCGTTCTCGCCAAAATAGCTTCACTGGGACATTTTGACGAACACTTTCATAATTCCATCAAACACATTTTTTTTTTTTTAATTCCACTCATTAGTTGATATGTCTCTATGATATTTAGCTTGCTTCTAAGGTAATCAAAGGCTGAAAAAGGTGAGCTTTGGTCATTATGTCGGCAATCTGCTCCTTGCTTGGAGTGTACTTACTCTCTCGTCCACCATTGCTTATTTTATTTCTCACAGAATGCACATCAATTTTGATGTATTTTGTCCTTCCATGAAACACTGAATTCTCAGCTAGAGCAATTGCACTCTTATTTTCAGAGAAATGATATGGTTTTTTAACTAAGAACAACTCTAATTCAGTAAGAAGAGAGCATAATCAAGTTACTTATATATGCAGCTCCATTAGGGAGAGCATTGTACTCAGCTTCTATGTTGGAAGTAGAGACATCCTTTTGTTTTTTGGAACTCCACGAAACTAGATTTCCAAAGAGAGAAACACAATATCCCCTGTAGATTTTCTATCATCTTTATCAGTTGTCCAATGTGCATTAGTGTAGGATTTGATTTGGATATCAGGATTTAACTGATGATGGCTTTTCATCCTAAGAAAGGTTCGAATACCGAGGGGTAGAATGAATATTGTACTTAGCCCAAAATGGATAATAAAGGCCCACGGGCTTGGAGAGATGGACGAAATTTGACAGAAGGACCCAGCCTTGTGGTACAGGGGAGTTCTCGCAAGGACTGAGTTTGTTGATGATGAAACAAGTTGGAATGCCGACCCGACCTAATGAAGGGGATTTGATGGACACTTAAAAAAAAATACTATTATGCCTTTTCACTTTCCTAGGAACAATTCAGAAACCTTAGGAAAGCCTTTTCAAGTGGCGGTAAAAGAGAGACAATCGTCATAAAAAGGGAATATTTGACAGTATACAGAGCATCTAGCTTGAGGAGTGTGAAACTGGGAAAAGCTGAGGAGATATAGCGTTTTCAAGAAGCAACAACCCGAGGTTATGGGGTCAGTTTTTATCTACCTGCACCACCATCTTTTATGAAGTTCCCCAAATCAACTCATCAACTTGTTGATACCGAGAACTATGAGACAAATATTGATGGTGGTTTTTCATCTGATGAATGTTCAAATACCGAAGAGGGGTGGAATGAATATTGCACTTAGCCAAAAATGGATGATAAAGGCCGAAGGGCCTGGAGAGACAGACATGGTTTGGCAGAGGGACCCGACCTTGCGATATAAAGAAGTTCTCCCAAGGGTTGAGCTTGTTGATGATGAAGCAGGTTGGTATACCGATCCAACCACACGAAGAGTGATGAATTTGAAGTTCTATGAAAGTGTATTGAAACCGACCCATTGACGTTCATGCATGTCGACTCAAACTAGTTGAGAAAGCTAGGGGTTCTTTGATTAGTATCACCTGCCTCAGTATGCCGACCCGATGAATGAAGACGAGATCACATGCCGACCTGTATCTAAGTCATATGACATATGCCCTAAATGAAGAGATATGCTTCTGGAAGGCTAGGTCATATGACGTATGCCGTAAGACGAGAAGATACCCTTCTAGAAGGCTAATGAAGACAAGGAAAAAGTAACGGTTCTAATTATAAGTATCCCCTACCAACCTCTCTAGGCCGATGCAGTGGCAGGGATGTGGCAAAGTAGAGTAGCCATAGGTCGCCATTGTTGGGGTTTTAGGGGGAATATCGGTAACGCAGCGGAAGCGGTGGAAAATCAAATTTTCCGATTTCAAAACTTTTTCTCAGATTAATTAAATAAACATATTTATTTAATTATCCAATAATCAAATTATGAAATAAAATTCAATAAATCATATTTAAGTGAATTTACCGAATTACCCTTACACTTGGTATTTTGTCCATTTTAGTCTGAAATTGATCAAATCAATTTTGAATGATTCTAAATCATTTCTAAGATGAACTTAGCATGTTCAAAACATCAAAACACCAAAGGCAACATAAATCCCAAAAATGACCCATTTGGCCGAGAGCTTCATTAAGCTTCCAACTTGTGCATTTTGTGATTTCATGCTTCAAGACACATCCAAATGAAATCCAATCAACATGAAACTTTATATGCATCATATAAACATCCTAATACACCATATAAATGAAAATCCCCAAATTTGGAAGTGGTCTTAAACCCTAATTTTTCAATTTCTTCAAATTGGACAAATTAGACCAAATTGGTTAAATCCAATACTTCAATCATGTTTCTTCCATCCAAATCAAGTCTCAACACAATGAAACAACTATAGAACAATTCTAGGTCATTTAAGAGTGGGTCAATAACTCTAGAATGGCAACAAGGTTCTAAAACCTTAAAAGAATGCTTATTACTACATTAGTAATAAACTTCCAACATCATACACGCATATCACCTTCATCAAAATTTTATCCATCAAAAGTACAAAGAATAAAGAATAGAAAAACTCAATAACATCACAAGATGTTGCCCACAACAAGAGGAACAAATTACTCTCTAATGGAAGGTTAGAAATACTTACTAAATTCCAAGCTTTTCCTTGTTTTTCTTTTCTTTTATCTCTACCTTCTTTGCCTTGTTTTAATGGAGTTTTGATAAAGTGAAAAGGTTCCTTAAACCCTAAAAATTAAATGTAACAATATATACTTGCCCAAATGTAAGCCTTGGCCGAATTTGGCCTAAAGCAAATACAAGTTACATTAGTTTCATTTCATTTGAATTTCATTTGCCAAGTTGATAAAATGATCATTACATTTTAATGACAATTTCAACTTAGTCAACAATGGCAACATGAAAAATATAACCATTATATTCAATTAGGGTCATGGTCGAAAATTTGACAAAAAAGAAAGAAAAATGATATTTCAGTTTTAAACACTTTAAACAAATATCAAAGAAGTCAAATCCAATTTTACAATTAAATAATTAAATAATTAATTAAATACAAATATCTCAAATATATGTATTATATTTACTTTAAATATCTCAAATACATATATTAATGATATATGTCAAATACCTTTATTTGACAATTTATTAATGTGTATTTAATAATATCATATATTAAATACAAATACACATTAATTAGGAAATGATGGTTCGGCATGTTCGCATGTATTTTTCGTTTAACGTTTAAACGATTTATAAATAATCATCATTATTCATAAAAGTTGCCCTAGTGCTCTACGAGTATGTTTCATTATTGAGACTCTCTAGATTCAAGTATATCCGTCACAAAATCCAATTTCGTGTCCATAATTTATCCACCCGTAAATTATGACGATCACGGATAAACTAGCTGAATCATACAGGTCGAGGTCATTGCATACGTATAATCCCTCCGTCACAGGTATCCAGATAATCCCAGAGATATAGATGTAAACGTCAAATCTCTATAGGTATTATCTCGTCGACGTATCTATTAACAATCTCTAAATAACAATCAGAACTTACTTCCGAAGTATACTGTGGCCACAGATTTAACAGACTGCTAATTATATATGGACTACCTATGCTCTGTACACAGAACTGACGGATCCTATCTTGATACACACAGGATATCTTGAGGATCGGTCCACACCCAACGAACAGGCGGAGGTCTGATCTAAATAGATCGGTGACGTGACTGCCATCTAATTGTGGAGGATGTCTCATACATCCACAGTGGTATCTCAAGTCGAAGGACCACTATGCTACTCAACCCGTGAAGATTCTTATTGACGTTGGTGTACCATCCATTAAGAATCTTCGGTGAGTCGTTCTGTGTTTATCCACTATAAACACCTACACGTCTATACGAGTCTCCATAGACTCATGGTTCATTGGGATAAACCATCGGACCAAGTCACGATATACGACATGTACTGGTCTCAACGGATTTAACTAACCGACCTGTGTTAGAAAATCTTGGCCAGGAACAATATTTGATAATATACATTTAGCAGTGACACTTCCCAATGTCAATTACAAATTCCCTTTGTAATTGTGTGCTGCATTATATATTATCGGGCCTTTGTCTAATATATACATATCACTAAACACATTTAGTTTCAATATAATCGTAATCAGATCGAATACGTATATAAAAACAAGAGGTGCAACCATAAATAAGTAATATTATGGAATAAGGGGATGTTCGTATTCATGAATCAGACATAAATACGGTCCGGATTGGCGCTCTGACCACCAACCCCAACAGCCATAGGCTGGTACAATGATAGTGAAATTGGCTAATCTGATTGGCCGATTTATGGATAGTTAAAGATATTTATGGAAAAAATAATGGCAAGATGGCATGGGTTGACGTCATTGAAGGTGGAATAGTGAATTTGGAAGCCTCTATAAAGGGATTGAATATTCAGAATCAATGGTTACTAAATTTCACATCTCACAACTTGTAAAAAATTTAGAGCTTAAAAATTAGTGATACAGAGAGAAAGTTGGTCGTTTACCTGACATAGTGAGTGAAATATACTGGGTTAGATTATGACCTGAGGTGTATTAACACAGAGAGTGCATTTCCACCTTGCAGCTCAGGTCGGTCTTGACCCCGAGTAGTAATAAAATACACCCATTTTCTCCCGTAGCGTAGGTTGGAGCCACTCTCCGCTGAATCACGTAAATTCTGTGTTTATCTTGTTTTCCTGCTAAGTTTGATTCGGTTCCCTACTAACCAAACAAA
>SKCR01003582.1:0-27049 GCA_019454045.1 Zanthoxylum bungeanum
TGCACGCATGACATGTAATACTCGTTGTCGTTCTTTAGGATTGGTGTCTGATAACCGTGAAGATAAAATTAAATTCATTAGGGATGGCTTGAGTAAGGAGTCTTTGGATGACATATCATTGACTCTTGAGACGCATCCTAGTGGATATGTGCATCTCGCAATTCACATGTTACATGCACAATTCCAAAAAGAAAGACAATATTTAAGTCTCGGGAATCTGACTCTAAAAGACCCAGTTTGCCCATTTATAAGAAAAATGGATGGGAAGCTTGTCCCTGACGCATAGACGTCATTCAAGCCGTTACTTATTGTAAATATTATTATCTCTTTGTATTTATCTAATAATTGTGATTTGTTTTGTTATTTTCTTTTATTTTCTCCGACAGGATCCAGACTTTTTGACTTTCACGATATATTTTAATGTTTAGCTAATAATTGTCATTTGGCAGATACTAGTGCTATTATTACTCACCCTTTTTCAGGTTCTATAAATTCAACTCATCATTGCACTCTTGAAGGCATCCAGACTTGAGAAAAAAATACATAAAAAAAATGGAAGCAACTTCAAGAAGACGAGTTGTAAAAATTTATGTGTTTTGCGGTACTAGTGCTAGTTCTAAACAGAATTCGTAGCGACAGCACAGGAATTGAGTCGAGTCATAGCTGAAAGGAATATGCACCTAGTATATGGTGGTGGCAATCTTGGACTAATGGGGTACGTTTCAAGTTCTGTACAGGAATGAGGTAGTCAAGTTCTTGGAATCATCCTAAAACCCTTGGCAGAGGCCAATCTGATAGGACCATCAAACGGAGAGGAACTTATCGTGCCAGGTATGTCATTACTTGTGGAAATGATTAACCGTACTGATGATTTTATTGCTTTGCCAGGTGGCTTAGGTACGATGGAGGAAATTTTTACAGTATTATCTTGAGCGAAACTGAACATACACCAGAAACCGATTGGACTGTTTAACGCTGATGGATTTTATGATTTTCTTTGTGTGTTTCTTGATGATGCCTAGAAAAATGGGTTTGTATCAAAGCCTGTAAAAGAAATCCTCTTCACTGCCAGAACTGCCAATGATTTAATTGACCAAATTTTAGCCTTTGAACCATAAATTGACACAATCCTTTACAAAATAAACTGGTCTGATAATGATCGTGGTAAGAAGCGTCGGATAAATATGGATCTTAACCTTTAATTTTCTCTTTAGATGTAGAATTTCAGCTAACCAGGTATTGTTTCTAAACTCTTCTTCTACTTTATAAGACATTGGGGATAATGTCTCATTTAGGTTTGTCGGAGGGGAATAGTTGACTAGTATCTTGTTTTTATTTTTTCGATTTTTAGTCTAAAATTTTCAAAAGATTAAAAAAAAAATTAGAAAAAAATTAAAAATATTTTTTATTTTTGTGTTTTTAACTTGACTAATAAGGTGAAATTGGTGTGAGATAGCTGTGTAAGGAATTTCCACTCCTAAGACGTATCTCAACCTATTTCGTAACAAGTTAATTTTTGTTTATTTCCTTTTGAATTATTTAATTTGTGAATTCTACATAATACTGACTAAATTGGATCTTCATATGCTCAGTTGACAGGTATTATCAACATGCATGGTAACATATGACCATGAGTTGTAAGTGAAAATTTGTAATATTTAGTGCTCTAATTTAATTAGAGGAAGCATCTAAAAAAAAGTAATGAAAAAAAACACATTTGAGATAAGAGTAATCAAGTCCGTAAAAGTGTTTTAACACCTAGTGCCCTAAAGCCAACTGGCTTGGGAGTCACTGGCCCAAAGCTCGCTACATGGATTGAAGATGTTGTAAAAAATAAAAAATAAAAAAATTCATTGCCAAAAAAAAGGTGTGAATTCTGATATAACTTTAGAATAAAAATATAACACTCTTTTCAATTACACTTATGAATATTGTGGGCATAATGATTTAATTAATACCTTGTTGGTTGTGTATATGAAGAATGGTAAAAATAATCAGAGAATTTACTTATTTGGTAATTTAGAAAGAAAGAAAATAACTATTAACTTGGATAAGACGTTTCACTTGTTTAGTCACTAACTTGTTTTTTCTCTTTTCTCTTGTCTTTTTGCTTTTGTGTGCATTAGATTGATGTTTGTGGGTATCGTCACTGTAAGCCCTCACGAGACTACAACTCGTCCACTAGGGACACCTAGGGGTTTAAAGGCTTGTTGCATACGCTAAATGCAACCGTGATCCCTACGAAAGTGGCTTAGTTTAATTTTAATTATTTATTACATTTTATTTTGTTTTTTTGCTCGAGGACAAGCAAAATATTTGGTTTGGGGGTGTGATGAGCGGAAAATATTTCAATATTTACCGCCCCTTTTACTTAATATTTTGTATAGTTTCTCGAGTTTTATGAACGTTTTGATGTGTTTTAGTTTATTTTGCTGATAAAATAAAATTGGACTTAATGGAATCAATCAGGACAAAATGTGGAACAAATAAGGGCAAAAATTGGACTTGATATTTTGATTTTGGAGATTGGAAACTTGAAATGGCTTTCTAACGAAGTACAATTTCGGAAATTCCAACTTTGCGCAATTGTCGTATTTTGGCCATAACTTTTTACTCCGATATTGGATTGAGGTGATTCAAGTTCCAGATTAAAAAAGACTCAAAGATCTACAACTTTGAAGTTCATAATAATTTCAAATTCTGAGGTTTCCATGACCGACATTGATAAAATATCTGGAAGTGTGTTATGTATAATTATTAAAGTCATTTTCAAAACAAAAAAAAATAATAAAATAAAAAATAAAAATTGTCAAACTTCCACCAAACATGCAAGCATATTTGGTGGAGGATTTGGTGCCATGTTTGGTGGAGCAATTGGTGGAGGAATTGGTGGAAGCCTTAAGATTTGCCTATAAATATCAAGCTAAACTTTGTAAATTTTTCATGCTTTCTTTGGAGGAATTTCTCCATGAAAACCTAAAGAAAAGTGTCTTGTATATTTATTTAAGTTTTCTTATATTTTCTTTTTATTTAATTAATAAAATTTTGTGAGTTTTCATTTACAGCATGAGCATGTAATCTCATTCTGCTGGGGTGAAAAGGTGAGACTTTTAATATAATAAATTAGAGTAATCTCCCTTATTTTAATTAAAATTTGGATTAATTAGTTACCGTCTATATGGCCGGTTTAGGTGACAACCTTATTTACCGCATATATGGTCGGTTTTACATTCCAGACGTAGTTTCTGCCTATATGGTCGGTTTAGGTAATAACCTTGTTACCGCCTATATGGTCGGTTGGATTTAATTGAGACAAATGGAATTTCCGCCTTTACGGTATGGTTAAATATAATTAATTAATCTGTAAACATTGACAATAAATGAGATTTCTAATTTTGAAATATTAAAAGTGGATCCTCTAACCCTAACATTTTCTTTCATTATTGTAATTTTACTTTTATTTATCTCCAAGTTATTTTTTATGATGTTTTGTTTATTTAAGTGTTTAGTAATCCTAAGTATGTTTTGTAACTAAACATATTATCTAGGGGTGTGATGAATTCCAATATCACCGGTTTATAAGGGTTTATTTCATGTCTTGGGTAATATAAAAGTTTATTTATTAAGTCTTAAGCTTAATGCTTCTTGTTAACTGGCCATTAATAAGATTGATGTGGTAAACTTAAAATAAACTTGACGAATGAATTTTAGGTTTCAGCCTTAGACTTAATAGCCTACGATCTTCATTAAGGATAGATAACCCTTAATAGAATTCCTTCCAGGATAGACATATATCTGTCGGGCTGGGGTAGCCACAATTGGAACTTAATCTTAATGAATTCAGGTAACTTGGTTAACATAGACATATGATTAATTAGGTTACACTGGGTATTTGCATCTGACCATCGACAGAGGCTTTTGCATAATTTCGTGTTCCAGGTTAGTAAACCAATATATTGATATGAGATAACCACTTCATCTTTAAAAGATATTGGAAGGATTCACAACCCTAGATAGTTTAATAATATTGATTTTACCTTTAATTCACTTTCACACTATTTTATTTACTTGTTTTAGTTTAAAGTCATCATCCAATCAAACAACCAATCTATTAGATACTCGTAAACATTTGGCTTCATAAATTAATAGCTTAGGTATTAAGTCCTCGTGGGATCGATTCATTTTATACTAGTTGAACAATACGTGCGCTTGCGTTATACGTGTGTGATCACGCTGATCACTTCTTCAGAAGTACTTGCAACACACCCCTGAGAATTTATTACAACATGAGATTTTTCTGAACCATTCTTCAGATTCCAACAATCTTTCTTGATGTGCCCTTTCTTGCCACAATTGTAGCATTTAACATTTTTCTTACTTTTTGATTTTGATCTACCATGATTTTGACTCCCACTTGAGCCACGATCCGTTGATCTCCATCTTGTTATCGACAATGCTTCTGCTTGTTGTGAATTAAATGATCTTTCTTCCTTATTTTGTGTCTAGACTCATTTTCCAGAGCAGCAGCTACAACTTCGTTAAAGATTAAATTATCAGTGACAACATTACTTGTCAAGTTGATGATAAGTTGATCATACGAATCAGGTAGATTTTGAAGTAGAATCTCCACACGTTCATTTGTAGATATACTATAATCCAACATAGTGAGTTGGGAATATAGTGTGTTCAAGTTGTTGATATGATCTGTCATGGATGTGGACTCACTCATTCGAAAAGTGTAAAGTCTCATCTTCAAGAAGATCTTGTTGTGTAGTGACTTGACCTCGAATAATTTAGTAAGTGCATTCCAAATCTCTTTTGCAGTCTTATTCTCTACAACGGTGGATAACACAGAATCTGCTAAGGCTAGATACAAGTTGACCATAACATTATCATCCATATCCTTCCATTTTTCATCAGTCATTCCATCTAGTCTCTCACCAATTTCCGCTAAGCAAATATCTTTTCTCAAGATTGTATTTATTTTAAGTTTCTATAGCGAAAAATTCTCCTATTGAACTTCTCAATTTCAAACTTTCCCACCATGTTTCTGATGACTATCTACTTCTCACTTGAATCGGCTTTTACTATTCCACCATGAATAATATCATATACAATATCGTATATGTGAATAGTACCGAATACGTAAATAGTATTGTATACATTAATAGTATCATATATGTGAATAGTATTATACCGTATATATGAACCATTTCTGTAAATAATTTTCGTGAACAGTAACCCTGAACGTGAAGCTGTGATACCACTGTTAGGGGATCGTGGGCTGAAACTGTCACGTAAGTAAAGTGAAATTGAGAACAATTATTAGTTCAGGAGGCATTGCCAATACAATAATCTTTAGGAGGCTTAGCCAACCATAAATATTAAAGATAAAGTAAGTAATAATACACGGATTTAAAGTGGTAAAATCCTTAATGTGAGGGAAACATTCATTGGTAAAAGTAGAAGGATTTCACTATAGTTGAAAGAATTTTACCTCTATCTAAACACAAAGAGTGAATAATCTCACATTCTCTTAGAAGAGAAATTAACTCTCTCACAAACTCTTAAGAATAAACAATATTTTTCTCTCTTAGAATACATAGGATTTGGTTGAGAATATAATGAATAAAATAATGAAATGAAACCTCTATTTATAGGCATGAGATTCACCATGCAAATAGTTAATTCTAATTTTTATTAATTTCTTTTTATGCATGTGGGACTCACTCACATAATTATTATATTTTTATATATTCAATTATTGTACCTTTCGGTGCAATAATTAACAAATCTAACTCTTGAGTGTGCAAAAAATAAATATATAATATTATAAACTTTCCTAAAATCCATCATTAAGGTACTGATGAAAGCAAAAAATAAATTATTATTATTATTATTATTATTATTATTATTATATTTATTATTATTATTATTATTAATGTATTAATTTTACCTTTAAATACTTGATATGTTTGTATCATTTTCTTTATTTTTAAATATAAAAAATAATAATAAAATTACAAAGCCTAATATGTTCCTTTGTTTGGAATGTTTTTAGAAACCTCATCGCCAAACCACCCAACTCGAGCTTAAACGGAGTAGGTAAAATCATCGGCTGCCTCAAGCTCTTACAAGAAATGTATCTCCTGAACTTGAATCTAGGAACTGACAACTAAGTTATAAATTATTTCCCTTCAAGCCACACCCCTTAGGGGAAACCTAATATTTTTATTTACACCTTAATGTAATTTGTTTTTAAATGTTTATTTTATGTGGTACAGTAAAACGGATAAAATAAAACTAATAAGATGATAATTACAACTATTTCATTTAAAATAAGAATAATAAATAATATACATGTTAAAGATAATAAAAACCCATAATCTAATTAATAAATACAACAAAAACGATATAAAATAAAACTAATATTCTTGTCCAAAAAATTCATAATTTATCTTATGAATTAATAAACAAAAAAAAAATGAATATGAAAAAAAAACCTTCGACCCCAAATTTCAAATAAAAAATCTACATAACAGAAAAATCATAAAATTAAAATAATAATAATTAAGTAACAATATTTAATTTAAAATTTATTTGATTTAGCTACTACAAAAAGTAAGGTCTTTAGCGTCGGAAAATGTGGACGCTAAAGTATAAAATTTTGACGCTAAAGGTTATTAGCGTCGAAAATTTTCGACACTAAAACGTGGACGAAAAAGACAATTAGCGTCGAAATAAAAAATTTCGATGCTAAAGTATAACATTTTGCGTCAAAAATATTTCGACGACAAATTGTAATTTTCGACGCTAAAACATGTATTTGGTGATGAATATTTTCGACGCCAAAGGGTTGACTTTTAGCGTCGAATATTTCGACGCTAAATGTGATATAATATTAAAATATATATATATTATTTTATTACCTTTAGCGTCGAAAGAGTATAAGTAAATTATTATTGTAAATTAATTTCAAACTAATTTTATTACAAAAGTAATTAAAATTGTTATAAAAAAAATTACAAATTTGTTATTAAAAAAATTATAATAATGATATTTTTATTGATATAAAAAAAATTACAAAATTTATCAAAAAAATATAAAATAATAAAATATGATAAAATATAATTTTCTATATATTTTCTCTATCTTCACTTTCATATTTTTCAGCTTCACTTTCATTTATTTTTCATTTTCTTTACTATCTTCATTTTCACCATTTCTTCATCTTCATATTCCCCTACAAAAACAAAAACAAAACAAAATTATTAGATGTTAATATATAATACAAAAAATCAAATACACTTAAAGAAAAAAGAATTTTAGAGAGGAAATGAGAGTATGAGAGAAAGAAAGTGAGAATAGGATAAATGAAAGAGTAAATGAATTTATAGGAAAAAAATAACATTTAGCGACGAAATAAGCTTTCGTCACTAAATGTCCTCAAATAAAGGAAATTATTCCGCCAAAATTTTGAACTTTAGCATCGAAATTTTTGACTTTTAGCGTCGAAAATTCATCACTAAATGTCATAAATTTAAATCTAATTGTATTAGGGGATAAATTCAAAATTTAAAAAGCGGGAGTTTGAAAAAATTAAAATTTACCCTTTAGTGTCGAAATATTTGACTTTTAGCGTCGAAAATTCGTCGCTAAATGTCAAAAATTTAAATCTAATTTTATTAGGCGATAAATTCAAATTTTTAAAGGTGTGAATTTGAAATATTTAAATTTATCATTTAGCGTTGAAATTAAAATTCAACGCTAAGGGGCAACCCTTTAGCATCCAAATTAAAATTTGACGCTAAAGGAGCATCCCTTTAGCGTCAAAATAGTTTTTGGACGCTAAATGGTCAACCCTTTAGCGTCTAAATATAGTTTCGACGCTAAAGGTGCAACCTTTTAACGTCCAAATTAAAATTCGATGCTAAAGGGGCATCCCTTTAGCGTCTAAATAGAATTTTGACGCTAAATGTTCAATATTTTAGCGTCAAATCGAATTTCGACGCTAAATGATAGAACATTTAACGTCGAATTTTAATTTCGACGCTAAAATTTTGCACTTTTAGCGTCGAATAAAATTTCGACGCTAAAGGGTTGACTCTTAGCGTCCAAATAGATTTTCAACGCTAAAGGGTTACCTTTTAGCATCGAAATTGAAATTCGACGCTAATGGGTTTATTAGTGTCGAAAAAATTTCGACGCTAAAAGTTTGGACGCTAAAGGTCTATTTTCTTAGTGTAGTAATTTATTAATATTTTTAAAAAAATGCAAATACATAATTTATCATATCAATATAACAGTGGTTAAGGATAAAGTTGTAAAATAACATTGGTTTAAGTTTAGAGGGATAATGAGGATTGGGGTAAATATATCTAGTGTCTGTTGGTATTGTTATTTGACATGCGAGAGATGATAAAATTATATTTGTGTCAAAAACAGTCTTTAAGGTTTGGTTAATTATGAGAAATTATGATTATTTATCATAATTTCTTTCAAAAATAAAGTTTTACAAAATCTAAAAATTTTAGCTTTTCCTTACGCCATCAAAATATTAATAAAGCGCATAATAATTTTTTTAACATAAATCAAAATTCCATAAGGCTATGTTGGTTGGGGGGTTTTGGAGGGGAGGGGAGGGGAGGGGAGGGATTATTTTGAATTTTGTTTGTTTGGTTCAATTTTTTGAAGGGGAGGGGAGGGGAGGGGAGGGGAGCAAAATCCCTCCTAAGCCAATTTTAGCTCCCCTCCAAAAGTGGGGGTTTTGGAGGGAGAGAAAGTGATGAATAAATTTTAAATGCAATTACTAAATTATCCTACTATTGTTTTAATTTTTATTTATACAAGTTATAAGGATAAAATAGTAAATTAGTTTTAAAATCCCTCCCTTTTGAACAATTAAAAAACCATCACCCCTAATCCCCTCCTTTGAACCAAACATATATTTAATAAAATCCCTCCCCTCCCTTCCCCTTCCATTAAATCTTTTGAACCAAACAGACCCTAACATATTATATGAACCACCGTTTGTACATCACATTTATCTAATTATAACATCAAATATAACTATATTGAATTGATAAGGAAAATGTATTGCGTTTTATCACATATTTAAAAAAATAAATAATAAATAAAAAAAATTTGTGTAATTGTATTGTCATAATCTCCACCGACTAGTGAAGAGACAATCCCAATTGTGATCATGAATGTTGAGTGCTTAGCTTATGTTTTCACAAAAATAGGGTTGTTTGTTTGGGTGTCCTTGAGAATATTTTCTCTTGGCTTTAAGCAGGCAAGTTGATTAGATATGATCTTTGGGTGTCAATTTGGTCTCACACACATACACACCTCTATAAATCATTTCTTTATTATTATTTTTTTAAAGAAAAAGTTAATTTGAATGCTCCTAGAAATCTATAAAGATTATCTTTCGTTTGACGGATGATTATTAACTAAATTTCTGATAGAACCATATTTGAAAGCTAAGAGAATAATGCCCGTAGGCTAATAGAAGAAGACAACAATATCAATCGTTAAAACAGTAACAAAATTAATTATATATTTTTAAAGTTTTAATAGTGTAGTTGCATTGTCATCATCCCTACCGACTAGTGAAGATACAATCCCAGTTGTCATGGCTTTTGTTTTCACAAAACTGGCTTCGTTTGTTGGGGTGTCCTTGAGAATATTTTCTCTTGGTTCAAGTGTAAGAAACTTGCCCCCCACAAATAATTTTTTGTCCCACATTAATCCTTTTTCTTTACATGATTGGACTAAAATTGAATTCATGGTCCCGTTTCATTGTCTATTTCTTTTTGATACTTGACTATCACTATCAGTGATGAAATACAAAGAGAGACCTTCAAAATATGAGTTTTGCTGTTGTACGGATAGCAATAAAGTTGAAATTTGGAATATTGAACTTAAAATTTTTATCGTTAAATTTGAAATTGATAAATCAACTTAGAATTTTCAATGTCTCAACTTTATTGCCCTCTTGGTATATACTGTAGACATGCCCAAAAAATATTCCAACTGTTAAAGGCTAAACAGCTCATTTCTAAATTCTAGGTACAAAAATGTTACTCATTTTCATATTTGTATTACTTGTGTACCTTTTATTGTGGAAAGTGCTTTTGTTTGGTAACCGATGCTTACTGAAAAAATAATTTAGCAGTGGTTACTAGAGAAGGAAATGATTCCATATGTGCTTTTACACAAGTAATATTAGGGAGCTAGAATCCTATTCTCTCAATCCTCTTCAGATCCTAATACCAATCATCTGCCAACAATTAGAATCCCAAATAGAAACCATGATAAAACAGCAGATGCCGAAGAAAAGAATAGATGCAAACCCTTTCAAACGTAACAATACTATTCACTAGTGTCACATTTGCATCTGCTTTTACAATGGTGGGTGGGTGAAACAATTAACACTGGCCGCGAACAAGGATTGCCGCTACCATTACATTATGAGGAACACTAGAAGAAGAATATTATTAGGTTTAACTACCTCAGTATTGCTGCAGAGCGTAATTATTGCAGTAAATTCAAGAAAGTGCATTCATTTGGTATATCTGAAATGTTACCAGGAGGCCTGGTATAAAATTATTGGAATTAGTAAATACATTATCCGTAATTTCATACTCTCCTACATAGTTTACCTACCAATCATCATTGGACTCTAGTAAAACAGATGAAAAATGGACAATTAAAGAAGAAACGAAACGATGCAACCCTTCAATGTCTCCTAATTATGAGGAAAAATGGTGGCACATTTGAGGGTGTTCACCTTGTAGCAGCTCTTGCACTCATGGATGAATGGTAGGTTGTGCTTCTTTGTTCCGATAAGAAGTATAAACATCATCATATTGACTTGCCTCATTTGGATTAGCAGTTGCCCCAAGTCCTAATCTTCCTGAGCCACCAGGTTTCCGCTCCACACTTCCATCAGCATAAGTTCCTGTTTCTGGGTCTACTTGCAGATTCGCTGGTGGAGGAATGCAAGCCCCTCCCTTGCGAACAGGGGGCTCTCTCTCATACTCGTAGTCTTCATCTCCTGAATCAGATTTCATTGGTCCTTCAGAAGGATTAACCTCTCCAATTTCTTTGAAGAACTTTGACACTCTTTCAAGAATCTCCGCTGGTGATACACTGGATGGAGGTATAACTGTTGGGATGTCCAAAGGGCTCAAGGGAGAGTAGGGCACCCCACTGCCTATCTGCATCTTCCTGACCATTCCAGGAATAAGTCCGGGAGGAAACAAAGGATATGGGGGCAATTTTTCACTAGTGCTAGCAGCTGACAGGTTTGCTGGTGGATCAGAAGAATTTATAGGCATAGAACCTGGAAAAGCAGCAGCCGGAACTGAATTTGGAAGAAATGTTGACTTGCAAGGGATGCTGACATGACAGGAGGAACTTGTTTATCAGGATGCTGTCGGTCTGGTATACTTGGATTAGAACTTCTATTATCAGGGTGCCATTGTGGGATGTTATGGCTTGTTGTTTTTGCCTCTGCTGACGCAGAAAATATTTCTTTTGGAGGAACTGAAAAAGAATTTATAGGCGGTCCACCTAGCATCTCACCTTCAAGTGCATAAATTGTGTCTTGATCATAAACTTCCTTGGAAGCCCAGAACTGCAAGATTTTCTGTAAGCGTGATTGATTTTCTTCCTTATTATGAGGGTTGTGGTAAATCCTTGCAAGCATTGAACCTAAAACGGGTCTAAAAGCAAGAGCCTCATTATCAAGGTCGTGCGAGTTAGTCCTCCTTTGCAAACTGAAAATCAAGAAACCAAGATGAATGAAGTCAGAAATAAAATCTATGCTAGCATGAAGCCAAAAACTGAAGCCGTTTCAAAAAATAGAATATATATAAGCTCTACATAAGTCGTACATTGTTAAGAAATACAGATTATATTCTGTATGATGCACGGCACTCAAAACCCGCCATTACATATAAAACGCTTTCTTCCTAGTCATTTGTGAACAAATTCAGATCTAATCAGCCAACCTTTTACAGATAGCCAAGATAAGATATGTTTAGGAGCTATAAGAACTTTGTTAAACAATAGTATACAAGATAAACACTAGAAAAGTACCTGTCGAAGAGAATGTCATTGGCCAGGTAAATTATATGGAGTTGCCTCTCAGAATCATCTACAGCAAAAACCCTGTGTTCTGAGACCCTCAGCCAGAGCTGGAGCAATAAAAACCTCTGCATGAACCAAGTCTTGGCACTTTTAATTGACTCTTTGGTACCATTGAGGGTGTTAAGCACATTATTAAGCTCCATAGCAACGTCAGAAGGAAGTGGACCAGAAAGACCCTTAAAAGGTTGATTATAATCTGGTCGACCATGACCCACAAACTGCTGAGGATGCTGATGGTGCTGCTGCTGCTCATAGAATGGAGGAAAAGGAGGCTGGTGCATCTGAGGAGCACCCAGAGGAGGAGTATTTGGAAGCGGACTCATCATAGCGTTTGGAGGATGATGCATCGGAGGAACTGAAGAGGGTGCCAACGGATGATTAAAGGGACCACCTGGGGGATGTGTAGGTAGCCATAGCTTGTAACGATAATAGCCATGCCCTCGCGCACCAAAAGGGAAACTATAAGCAGGATTATCTTTCTGCTTTTCACGGATCATGGCTTCAAATTCTGGGCCATTCTTAGTAGCATACTCAACAAGCTTGTCAATACGCTTTTGGAGCTCAGGGTCAGATGGGGGAGGAACTGGGGGTGGAGGAGAATCATATGGCCCATTGAAAGTTGAAGGGACAAGGTGAGGAGGTAAATGTGAAGAGAATGCGGCCGGGGACAGCTGTTGTTGCTGCTGAAGGTGAAGAAGGTGAGGATGGGGAGAAGGATGCGGATGGAGTTGCATCTGCTGTTGCAAGTGAGGCTGATAGGAGGAATTGTTGGAGAGAAGGATGTGGGGGTCGGAACTGTTGATGTTGAGGCAGATACCCAAATTGTTGCTGCTGTTGCATATTAGCGACTGGTCTCTGCTGTTGAGCATATGCCATTGCAGATGCTGCAGCATAATCGTGAGCTTGTCGATCCATAGACCTTCTGATAATAAAATTAGTCACCGAACAATTCAACAGTCCTTCAGTAAACCTTTCAAGATCCTACAAAACAAATACCATAAGTTTATATTGCAATTAGTCTAATGAATTGCCTAAAACTAGGGTTTTTTTTTCATTCTACACAATAACAACTTGAAATGCTTTACAATTATCAAATTCAGTAACATGTTAGCAAGAGCAAGAAACTCCGTTATCAGTAGATTCTAGAAATTGGAATGCAACCCTAAGTATTGTCTATTACATTAAAAATTAATCAAAAATATTATTAAGAAACAAAAAATATTAAATATTAAATTCAGATTCCCAGATAATGAGTAGAGTAAAGATTTTTACATACCTCTTTCTCTTTTAAAATTTTTTAGGGATTTACACAGCAACAGTCGATGTTGCCACTGAGTCGCTATTTTTTTGTTTTTGTTTTTGAATGAGAGCCCCAAAATAATAAAAACAATCCCCGATATAATAAGAATATCAAATGAAACACAAAAAAGGCTTTGTTTGGAATCCAAGGAACAAAGTCAACGGAATTTTTGGTTTTCATTATCGAATTTGAAATTAAAAATATTATTGACTTAGTTCTGGGAAATTCTTCATCAATAAAGGAAATCGAGTGGATCATTCAAGAGACAAAAGAAGGTAGGGCTCAGTTGGTTTCTTGTCAAATTCATTTTAAGCCTAGATTCTCAAATATAATCGCGCATAGTCTTAGCCAAAACGACTTGTAACTCTGGTGTTACTGATTTTTGGAGGGAGCACTTTCCCCCTCAAATCACGTGTAATCAGGTGTAACCAATTAAAGTACTGCTAAGGTATGGCCTACATAGGGGTGAATTAGGAATTAAAAAATTAAGGCTATATAACCTCAAATTCAATAAATTCCACTTAACAATCTTAGAGCGGGCCCAACCCTAGAAGAGATCCGCGAACCACTTTAGCTTGAGCACCTACATGTCATGCCACTGAACTAAATTTGCAAAGAAAAATAATGTTCCACAAAATGCAATTCAGTAAACCTCAAATAAATATTTACAGCAAAAGTATGTGAAAAGCATGAAATTATCCTAAATCTCTTATCTCAAAATCCAAAAGAAATATATGGACCAACCCGACTAGCGGCTGTGGTAAACGAGTCAAATTTTGGTACTGATATTGTTATTGTTGCGCTGGCAAACTACCTGAGATGTTTGGGAAATGGGGGGTGAGCTTAAAGAGCTCAATAAGTAAAAATATTCATACTCTCAACATGACCTCACCAGCAAAATATGTATATATAATAATTAATATTTGAAAACAGAAATTGTTATATAAAGGCTATCTCAGACAAAACATACTCACAACAAAACACATCAATCAAACAAGATTTGCTAGCCGGATTCGGTATAATAATGGATTGAAACCATTGAGAGAGTATCACACATCTCACATCTCAAGTTTCTCACCATATATAACCTCGCATAAATATGGAAGAGGGAGACTGAACCACACGCCTCTGCTAAACTCACATAATCTCGCATATCTGACCACTTTTATACTAAATCTGGCAGCATAACAATAATAACACAACACTCCAATACAACACACCATCTCATTCCATCATATCATTCTCATCTCAAAGTCACAAAATACTCAAATACTTCAATTTATAGTGAAAATATACAGATATATCCAAAATTGTATTCGCAATTTATGTTATCATGCCATCAATTACTCAATATAATTTCCAAACATATATGTGTAAATATATTATATTATACTACATAAACTCACATATCAAACATCAACCACAGATATTTATGTTAAGAGAATCATCGTGCATTATACTTACCTCAATCCATGCAAAACTCTCTATATCTATATGTCATCGCTAAAATCAGGAAAAAAAAAATATAAAAATTACAACCCGGTCCCTATATTTTAAAATTATGATTTTACCCCTAAACTTTCCAAATTATAATTTAACCCAAATACTCTCCAACATTATCAATTTATTCCTACAACTCTCAGTTATCACCTATTACTCACTAAAAATCAGAATTTACAGATTTGTGTCCCTAATCATGCCAATTTACGAATAAGTCTTAAATTCTCAAAAATTATATTTACACCTCTAAAACTGTAAAATATAACGTACCGAGCTCCAACGACTTCAAAATTCCAAAACGAGATGATCAACAGCCAATACACGTCACCGGGATCACAACGACGGTGGTGGTATGGTGAATGCTCGGTGGTCACCAACGAACGGTTGTCGAACCACATTAACTCTCATTTTTGGCTCGTTTCATATCAACCGAAGGTCTGATTTGGGCAACCAAAGTGTCCAACCCGCGTATCTCGACGAGGGGAAGATTCTGGTCCGGGGGTGTTTCGCATGCATGGCGGGGGCGTGGAGATTCTCCTTGAGTGGTCACTCGCCGGAAAAGGGGCCGGACGACGTTGAACAACCTCTTTCTCTCTCATGCCCACACTTTCTCTCTCTTATGTACTTTCTCTCTCTACTGGTTTGACTCTCTCTCTGTTTCTGGTCCCTGAAAGTTTTCTATTCCCATTTTTTACTGATCAATCACACCCTTACCCTCTCCTTTTTCTTTCAAGATAAACACACCTCAAAATAAGTCTTAGAGTTTTGTTTATTTATATATATATATATATATAATTAGTAAAGTTAGTTTTTATTTGTTGGTGTGTGCAGAGAATGTGGAGTAGTGGAGATAGAGCAACAAAAAGATAGGGTGAGAAAATAAATGGATAGTTGAATTTTAAATAATAACAACTCAAATAGAAAAAATGTCTCACAATCTATACACCTTACAAAAAATTTAATCCTCGAAATTTCTCAATCCTCGAATAGCTCTGGATATTTCTCCCTCATGTCTTGTTCCACTTCTCGAGTTGCCTCTTGTATGTGATGATTAGTCCACATGACCTTTACAAGAGGGATATGTCTGGATCTAAATTCTTGGACCTTCCGCTCTACGATCTTCACAGGCTTTTCTTCATAAGTCATATTCTCACTCAATTCGACCGGTTGGCTCTCCAGGATGTGAGTAGGATCTGGTACATACTTCTTCAGCACTGATACATGAAATACGTTTTGAATCTTTTGTAATTTTGGTGGTAATGTCAGACGATATGCTATTTTTCCCACTCTCTTCAATATCTCATAAGGACCAATATAGCGTCGGTACTAGCTTTCCCTTCCAACAAAATCTCAATACCCCCTCTCAAAGGGAGACTTTTAGGATGACTTTATCCCTCACTTGAAACTCAAGGTCATTTCTTCTTTTGTCAGCATAACTCTTCTGTCGACTCTGTACCTCTAACAGTCTAGCTCAGATTAGTCTGATCCTCTCAGATGTCATATCTACCAGTCTGAACCATGAATCTGTCTATCTCCAACCTCGCCCCAACAAATAGGAGTCCTACACCTCCTCCCATACAAGGCCTCAAACGGATCCATACCGATACTCGTCTAGAAGCTGTTGTTGTAGTAGGCAAACTCTATCAGATGTAAATGATCATCCCATCCTCCATTAAAAGTCAATACACACGATCTCAATAGATTTTCCAATGTCTGAATAGTCCGCTCTGACTGCCCGTCAGTCTGAGGGTGAAATGTTGTGCTCATAATAACCTTCGACCCCATAGACTTCTGAAAACCCTGCCAAAAATGAGAAGTAAATTTGGCATCTTTATCTGATACAATCGATACTAGTACTCCATGTAATCGTACAATTTGCTCCACATACAGTTTTGGTAGCCTCTCTGGTCCCCATGTATCTCGAATAGGTAGAAAATGAGCAGATTTAGACAATCGGTCAACTATCACCCAAATTACATCGTAGCCTTTTGTGTCCTCGGTAGCCCTAATACAAAATCTATCGTAATGATTTATTACTACCATTCGGGTATAGGTAGAGGTTGGAGTTAGATCAGGTTCCGATTCCGAACCCTAACCGAACCTGTTGGAACTGCTGGAACTGATAAACGGTAAATATATCAATATTTACCGTCCATTTGACTTAATATTTTGTATAGTTTCTTGAGTTTTGTGAATATTTTGATGTATTTTGTAGATAAATAAGGTTTCAGGACTCACTAGAATCAAATCGGGGTCAAAACAGCGAAAAACACACAAAAATGGCAAAATCGACATTTATGTGTCGCGACCGCTAAAATACGCAGGACACATGTCAACATCAAAGAAACTGGCTATCATACGCACTTGCTAAAATGTGACGGCCACGTGTCAACATCACATCAATCTTGCTATCATATGTCAGACACGTGTCATCATCCCATTATGCCGCACTACACGTCATTGCTTACGTCAGCGTCGCGACGCGCAAGCCTTCACACGTCACGATGCCGAGCCAATAATTCTGCCGACAGTCATGTGTCGTCATCCTGTTGAATCAACGGTGCGTCGTGACGAGCAAGGGTTCTGTGTCGCGACGCGTGGACCAAAAATTTGCCTATAAATTGAGGCTAAATTCATTTGAAATTTTCATACATTCTTCTGGGGATTTCCTTAAGAATACTAAGAAGATCATATCTTGTTTGTTTATTTATAGCTTTTTGTATTTAATTTTTATTTTACGCAATAGTTCTTTCTTTATTTTACTTTTCAGTCTTTATTTTATTTTTCAGTATGATGAGGTAACTCCCCTCTGCTGGGGTGAAAGAGAAAACTTTTATTACTAATATTTAGATTAATCTCCCTTAGTTATAATATATAAATATTTTAAAACATGACTTAATGGGATATCGCCTTTATGGTAGATTGGACTTAATTAAATTGATTTAAACCTGACTAAACTGGATACCACATTTATGGTCGGTTGGAATTAATCATAAATCTGACTTAATCAGGATACCACATTTATGGTCGGTTGATAATGTCATGCAAAATTTATATATTATAATAATTGAGATATCTAAATTAGAAGTAATAAAAGTGAATCATTTAACCCCAATATTTTCTTTATTGATTTATTTATCTTTTTTTAATTTCCAAGCTTTACTTTATGTCATTTACTTTATTTATGTCTTTACTAGTCCTAGATATGTGTGGTAACTAAACCCCTTATCTAGGGTTGTGATGAATTCCAATATCACCGATTTATAAGGGGTTATTTTATGTCTTGGGTAATATAAAGGTTTATTTATTAAGTCTTAAGCTTAATGCTTCTTGTTAACTGACCATTAATAAGATTGATCTGGTAAATTTAAAATAAACTTGACGAAGGAATTTTATGTTTCAGCCTTAGACTCAATAGCTCGCGATCTCATCCTGGGGCATGGTGACCCTTAGGTAACTTGGTTAACATAGACATATGATTAATTGGGTTATTTGGGTGTTTGCATCTGACCATCGACAAAGGCTTTTCATAATTTCTTGTTGTAGGTTAATAAACCGAGATATTGCAAAAACATGAGATAACCACTTCATCTTTAAAAGATATTAGAAGGATTCACAACCCTAGATAGTTTTATAATATTGAATTTTCCTTTAATTTACTTTCGCACTATTTTATTTACTTATTTTCAGACAAAAATCACCATCCAAACAATAATCAATCTATTAGATACTTGTAAGCATTTAACGTCATAAATTAATAGCCAAAGTATTAAGTCCTCATGGGATCGATAAATTTTATACTACTTGAGCGATATGTGCGCTTGCGTTACGTGAGTGATTTCACCGATCAAGTTTTTAGCGTCGTTGGGGTTAGATACATTTACCTGTGTCTAATTTGTTTTTACTTATTATTTCTGTTTTCTTGTGTTTCAAGTTCTCAGTCACGAAATGAGACGAACCAGAAGCTTTGAAATCCGTCTACTTGACCCAGAAATTGAAAGAAAAATCAGACAGTTGAGAAGGGAAAGACGAGAAGGCCAAGAAGCACTGATCAACATGGAACCTGAACCTTTGGAGGTTGCACCACCAATTCCCATTCGAGACAGAACTATTCTGGTGGTTGACAGCTTCATTTCATGCATTGTACTTCTTCCCTTACCAAAAATTGCTCGTGACATCAAAACATGCATCCAGATGATACAACAGTCAGTTCAGTTTAATGGCAAAAGAGAAGATCAGGCCTTTGACCTAATTGAAGAAATAGTCAACAATAATTCTTTGTGGCCAACAGAAAGAAGCATGATTCAATGAATAGCAGGAATCCATGAAGTCGGAGCCAACACAGCAATGAACGCTAAGCTGAAGCAGAGGTGCAAATGCCTAGAAATACTTAGCACGCAAGTTGTAAACATCACGGTGTCATAAGTTCACCATATGGAGGAGCACCAAAGGCAAACCAACATAATGAGACGGTTAATTATGTCAATAATTTCAACAGACGGGAAAATAATCTATATTCCAATACCTACAACCTAGGGTGGAAGAATCATCCCAATTTCGCATTGAGCAACAATTCAGGGCAAAGAACAATCCACCACCAGGATTCCAACAACAGAACAAAGGCCATGAGTATAAGAATAAGCCAGGAATAGAAGAAGTGCTGATCCACTTGAAAAACCTAGAATAAAAAAATGACTCTCAAGTATCCAAATATAGTACTATTTTTAAAGCCCAATCAACATTAAATCAAAGCCTAACTGCTTCTATTAAAGCACTGGAAAATCAAATAGGACAACTGGCTAATGCTCAGAGTTACAGACCGCAAAGAACCATTCCTAGCAATACAGAACCAAATCCAAAGAACATGGGGAAGGAGCAATGTCATGCCATCACTTTGAAAAATGGTACTGAGATCAATAAAGATGTTGGAATCAAGGCATCCACTGAGGAAGTTCTGAAAGAAAGTAAATGATCGAGGAAGATTTACTCTAATCGGTGAAATTACACACGTAACACAAGCGCACGTATCGCTCAAGTAGTATAAAAATATCGATCCCACGAGGACTTAATTTCTATTGTTGTTATTAATTATTAATTCTATTTATTTACAAGTATCTAATTAAAGGGAGAAGAGAATGATTGCTGATTGATTGGTTGAATGGGATTTGCTAAATAAATAAATAAATAAAAACACAAAAGAAAATACTAATAAATAAATAAAAACACAAAAGAAAATACTAAGGAAAATAAAGAAAGACACAAACATCTAGGGTTATGATTCCACACAATATTATTCTAATGATGAATTGATTCTCTTATATATGTATAATAAATCAGTTTGCTAACCTGGAACACGAAGATATATATGCAAAAGCCTCTTCCGATGGTCAGATGAAAACACCCAAAATAACTCAATTAATCATATTCCTATGTTAACCAAGTTACATGAATTCATTAAGTTCAATTTCCAATTATGGCTACCCCTGCCCGATAGGTATATTCCTATCTTGTAAAGAAATCTACCTAAGAGACTTTTACCCCAATGTGAGATCGTGAGCTATTGAATCTAAGGCTGAAACCTAAAATCCATTTTCCAAGTTCATTTTAAGTTTACCATATCTATCTTATTGGTGATCAGGCAACAAGAAGCATTAAACTTAAGATTCAATAAACAAACCAAAGCATTAAACATAATATAATTAAATCAATTATTAAGCATGTGAATATTATGTTTCTTCACTTCCCTAGAATAAAATAAATTGCTGGGGTTAGGGGATCCACCTTTAATATTTCAAATGTAGAAATCTTACTTTATTATAATATAGAAATTATCAGTGTTACCCAATTAAGTCAAACCGGTCATAAAGGCGGTGCTATTATTTGTTCATAAACCAGCCATATAGGCAATCATCTGTCACCTAAAGACCGACCATATATGCGGTGTCACATTATGTCAAATAAATATAACCAGCCATTAAGGCTGTATCAACTTTAATCCATATTATTAAATTATAATTTTCATATTATAAATTAAGTGAGATTAATCTGCTTTATCATATTAAGGTTTCACCCTTTCCCCAACGGAAATTAACCACTAAATATAAAAAAAAAAACACTCAAACTATTATTACTACTAATAATACAAATAAAAATAAAAATACATTACAAAACTAATAAATAAAACGCACAAGATACAATCATTAATTCCTTATTAAGAAACCAAGGAAAATATGAAACTTACAAATGAAATGGCTTGATATTTATAGGTAAAATTTTGCCATCACCAATTTCTCAACCAATTTATCCACCAATTTCTCCACCAAACATGGCACCAAATCCTCCACCAAACATGCAAGCATGTTTGGTGGAAGTTTGACAATTTTCATTTTTCATTTATTTATTTGTTTTGAAAATGACTTTAATAATTACACATAACACACTTCCGGATGTTTTATCAATTTCAATCATGAACACTTCAGAATCGAAATTATTATGAACGTCAAAGTTGTAGATCTTTGCGTCTTCTTTAATCTAGAACTTGAATCACCTCAATCCGATGTCGGAGTAAAACGTTATGGCCAAAATTGGAAAATTACGCAAAGCTGAAATTTCCGAAATTGTACTTCGTTAGAACGCCATTTTAAGTTTCCAACCTCCAAAATCCAAATGTCAAGTCCAGTTTTTGCCCTTATTTGTTCCATATTTCGTCCTGATTGATTCCATTGAGTCCCGTTTTTATTTTATCTGTAAAATAAACTAAAACACATCAAAATGTTCATCAAACCCGAGAAACTAAACAAAATATTAGGTAAAAGGGGTGGTAAATATTGATATATTTTCCGCTCATCATACTCCACCTCCACCTTTTCCACAGAGTCTCCAGAAAAATAAACTAGACAAACAGTTTGCGCGATTTCTGGAGATATTCAAAAAACTGCATATCAACATTCCATTTGCAGAAGCGTTGGAACAAATGCCCAGTTACGTGAAATTCATGAAAGATATTCTGTCACGAAAATAAAGATTGGGAGATTACGAGACAGTAGTATTGACAAAAGAATACATCGTCATTATTCAGAGAAAGCTTCCCCCAAAGTTGAAAGATCCTGACTGTTTCACCATTTCTTGCACCATAGGAGAACATAACTTCGGTAAGGCTTTATGTGATTTAGGTGTTAGTGTTAACTTGATGCCTTTTTCTATTTACAGGAAACTGCATATTGGAGAAGCAATGCCCACCTCAGTCTCTTTGCAACTTGCCGATAGAACGCTCATATTTCCGAGAGGTGTAGTTGAAGATGTGCTGGTCAAAGTCGACAAACTCATTCTCTCAGCAGATTTTATTATCCTTGGCATGGAGGAAGACGAAGACGTGCCCATCATCCCCGGGAGACCATTTTTGGCTATAGGTCGAACCATTATTGATGTATAAAAAGGTGAACTAACCATGAGGGTACATGATCAAGAAGTAACATTCAATGTTTTCAAAGCCATGGAATTCCCGAATGATGAAAAGAATAATGAATGTTTTAGACTTGATGTGAGAGATAGTACCGTCCAAAACTCTAATGAAAGGCAAAGTTCAACTACCAAACTTAAAGCATGTCAACTGCCTGTGAAAATAAAGCGTACTGCATTCTGAACAAGTTAAATCTTGAACTCCAAGCAACTGAAGAGAAACGGTTCCACCAACTCAATGAATTGGACAAATTTCACATACAGCCTTTTGAGAATGCCAAACTGTACAAAGAAAAGGCCAAACAAAAACATTATGAGAAGTTATTGCGCATACAACTGGAACAAAGGCAGCGGGTACTGTTAAACAAATCAAGATTGAAACTCTTCCCTGGGAAGCTCAAATCATGGTGGTTAGGACTATTCTTAATCACTCAAGTTTTACCAGATAGAACCGTTGAGTTACATGATCCCAACTCTAATGAAATATTCAAAGTTAAAAGAAAGTGTGTCAAACACTACTGGGGAGAATCATTTGAGCGAAAAAAAGAAAATATCACACTTCAGATCCAGTCTAATGTTCGGGCAGTCATGTCTAGCTGACGACGTTAAACTTAGCGCTAGCAGGGAGGTAACCCATGCAATTTGTGTATATATTAAGATTGGGTGTGTTTTATTTTTGTGTGTTTAATTTTGTAAGTAAAGTCACATTCCAGGATGGAAGATGTTCTCGCAAATCTTCACAAGCAATTTCCTTCTCCTCCCTCAAAACTCTCTGATGAAAGTCTACAAAGCTCACATGGAATGAATGAGACTTCTGATGATCAAAGATATTCCTAATGACATTCGTTGGATTATTGAAGCACGGGTCCGATTGGCAGGTTAGTCTTCTAACTCTTTTGTTTCATATCTGCCTGGTTTATGAAGACGCACCTATGCTAAAAAAAGAAGAGCTAAAAGATTATGTGTTTGCTATAAATGTGCACGCATGACATGTAATACTCGTTGTCGTTCTTTAGGAATGGTGTCTGATAACCGTGAAGATAAAATTAAATTCATTAGGGATGGCATGAGTAATAAGTCTTTGGATGACATATCATTGACTCTTGAGACGCATTCCAGTGGATATGTGCATCACGCAATTCACATGTTACATGCACAATTTCGAAAAGAAGACAACAATTGAGTCTTGGGAATCTGACTTTAAAAGACCTTGTTTGCCAATTTATAAGAAAATTGGATGGGAAGCTTGTCCTTGACGCATAGACGTCATTCAAGCCGTTAATTCCTGTAAATATTATAATCTCTTTGTATTTAGCTAATAATTGTGATTTATTTTGTTATTTTCTTTTATTTTCTCCGACAGGATCCAGACTTTTTGACTTTCACGATTTATTTTATTGTTTCACTAATAATTGTCATTTGGTAGGTACTAGTGCTATTATTACTCACCCTTTTCAGGTTCTATAAATTCAGCTCGTTATTGCACTCTTGAAGACATCCAAATTTGAGAAAGAAATACAAAAAAAAAAGCAACTTCAAGAAGACGAGTTGTAAACATCTGTGTGTTTTGCGATACTAGTGTTGGTTCTAAACCAGAGTTTGTTGAGGCATCACAAGAATTGGGTAGAGTCATAGTTGAAAGGAATATGCATTTAGTATATGGTAGTGGCAATCTTGGACTAATGGGGTACGTTTCAAGGGCCGTACAAGAAGGATGTAATCAAGTTCTGGGAATCATCCCAAAACCTTTGGCAGAGGCGAATCTTATAGGACCATCAAACAGAGAGAAACTCATCGTACCAGGTATGTCTGAACGACTGGTTGAAATGATTAATCGTGTTGATGCTTTTATTGCTTTGCCAGGTGGCTTGGGCACGATGGAGGAAATTTTTACAGTTGTATCTTGGGCGAACTTGAACATACACCAGAAACCGATTAGACTGTATAATGCTGATGGATTTTATGATTTTCTTTGTGTGTTTCTTGATGATGCCCGAAAAATGGGTTCGTGTCAAAACCTGTAAAAGATATCCTCTTCACTGCCAGAATTGCCCATGATTTAATTGACCAACTTTTAGCCTTTGAACCACAAATTGACCCTATCTTTTCCAAGATAAACTGGTCTGATAATGATCGTGGTAAGAAGCGTCAGATAAATCTGGATCTTAACCTTTAATTTTCTTTTTAGTTGTAGAATTTCAGCTAACCAGGTACTGTCTTTTAAACTTTTCTTCTATTTTTTAGACATTGTGGACAGTGTCTCAATTAGGTTTGGGGGAGGGAAATAGTTTATTAATATCTTATTTTTATTTTTTTAGTTGTGTTGTTTTTGCTTGGCTTTTAGTCAAAAATTTTCAAAAATTCAAAAAAGAAAATTAAAAATTTAAGAATATAAAAAATATTTTGTTTTTGTGTTTTAACTTGATTAACCGGGTGAAATTGGTGTGAGATAGATGAGTAAGGAATTTCCACTCCTGAGACGTATTTCAACCTATTTCGTAACAAGTTAATTTATGTTTATTTCCTTTTGAATTATTTAATTTGTGAATTCTCTGTAATATTGACTAAATTGGATCTTCATATGCTCAGTTGACAGGTATTATCAACATGCATGGTAACATACGGCCATGAATTGTAATTGAAAAGTTTGTAATATCCAGTGCTCTAGTTTAATTGGAGGAACATCTATCTAAAAAAGCGATGGAATAATAAAAAAAAAGAAACATCTAATATCCGAGTAATTAAGTCCGTATGGGTGTTTTAACACATAGTGCCCTAAAGCCAACTGGTTTGGGAGTCACTAACCCAAAGCTCGCTACATGGATTGAAGATGTTGAAAATTAAAAAATTAAAAAATTAAAAATAATAATAATATATGAAATCCGAGTAATTAAGTCTGTAAGGGTGTCTTAAGCCCTAAAGCCAACTGGCTTGTGAGTCACTGGCCCAAAGCTCGCTACATGGATTGAAGATGTTGTAAAATTAAAAAAAAAAATTCCATTGCTAAAAAAAGGTGTGAATTCTGATATAACTTTAGGACAAAAATATTACTCTCTTTTCAACTGCACTTGTGAATATTGTGGGCACAATGATTTGATTAATACCTTGTTGGTTGTGTATATGGAGAATGGTAAAAATAATCGGAGAATTTACTTATTTAGTAATTTAGAAAGAAAGAAAACAGCTTTTAACTTGGATAAGAGTTTCAATTGTTTGTCAGTAACTTGTTTGTTCTTTTTACTTTTGTGTGCATTTGACATTGTGGGTATCGTTGTTGTAAGCCCTCACGAGACTACAACTCGTCCACTAGGGACACATAGGGGTTTAAAGGTTTGTTGCATATGCTAAATGCAACCGTGATCCCTACGAAAATGGCTTAGTTTAATTTTATTTTAAAGTTGTTTATTGTATTTTATTTTGTTGTTTTGCTTGAGGACTAGCAAAATGTTAGGTTTGGGGGTGTGATAAGCGGTAAATATATCAATATTTATCGTCCGTTTAACTTAATATTTTGTATATTTTCTTGCGTTTGGTGAATATTTTGATGTGTTTTGTGTATTTTATAGATAAATAAGGTTTCAGGATTCACTGAAATCAAATTGGGACCAAAACAGCAAAAAACAGACAAAAAAGAGCAAAATCGACATTTACGCGTCGCGACGCGAAAGCCTTCTGCGTCGCGACCACTACAATACGTACTTGCTAAAATGCGCCGGCCACGTTTCAACATCACATCAATCTTGATATCATACATCGGACACGTGTCATCATCCCATGGTGCCGACACTATACGTTATTGCTTACGTCAGCATCGCGACGCGCAAGCCTTCACGCATCGCGACGCCGAGCCAATAATTCTGCCGATAGCCACGTGTCATCATCATGTTGAATCAACGGTGCGTCGCGACGCGCAAGGGTTCTGCATCGCGACGCGTGGACCAAAAATTTACCTTAAATTGAGGCCGAATTCATTTAAAAATTTCATACCTTCTTTGGGGACTTCCTTAAGAATACTAAGAAGATTGTATTTTGTTTGTTTATTTACATCTTTTGTATTTAATTTTATTTTACGCAATAGTTCTTTATTTTATTTTACTTTTCAGTCTTTATTTTATTTTCAGTATGAGGAGGTAACTCCCATCTGCTGAGGTGAAAGGTAAAGTTTTTATTACTAATATTTAGATTACTCTCCCTAGTTAAATATATAAACTATTTTAAAACCTGACTTAATAGGATACCGCCTTTATGGTCAGTTGGACTTAATTAAATTGATTTTAACCTGACTAAACTGGATACCGCCTTTATGGTTGGTTGGAATTTAATCATAAATCTGACTTAATCATGATACCGCATTATGGTCGGTTGGTAATGTCATGCAAAGTTTATATATTATAATAAGGGAGATATCTAAATTAGAAGTAATAAAAGTGGATCCTCTAACCCCCATCATTTTCTTTATTGCTTTATTTATTTATTTTTTAATTTTCAAGCTTTACTTTATGTCATTTACTTTATTTATGTCTTTACTAGTCTTAGATATGTGTGGTAACTAAACCCCTTATCTAGGGTTGTGATGAATTCCAATATCACCGGTTTATAAAGAGTTATTTTATGTCTTGGGTAATATAAAGG
>SKCR01003583.1:0-27032 GCA_019454045.1 Zanthoxylum bungeanum
TAAATCTCTTTGTCGATTGGTGTGTTTTTTGTCTCTCGCTAAATTTGCTTTTGGTTCCCCATACACCAAACAAATTCACCGTTGAAGGAGGATTACCTCGGAGGTGATATTCCCATATTACCCCGAGACCAAAATCAGCCGTCAACACACTAAATTACAATAAATATTGATTTAAACATATGGGAACCCCAACATTGTTATGTAACTACTTTAATTTTAAGAGTCTTATGCATCTCCCACCCCAATATCTTCCAAGAAAATATGCGTACATAGAGATAGTGCTAAACTATTTTAATATAGAAAATCAATTATTCAATTATATTCACGTTATGTCACACTTACAATTAATATTATATTATATTTATAAATTTATGATATGAAGTTTGTATTAATAATTCTTTCTCTCCGCGTACATTTAGAGTGTCATGATTGTGTTCACAATTATTTAAATTTAAATAATAATAGAGAACAAATGTTTTGTGGATAAGCATTTCATTTCCACGTGAAGCTTTTTTTTTTTTAAAAAAAAAATTCCCAATTAGTGATGCAATGATGTGAAGAAATAACAATCATACTAATGGGATACTTGAACTCTTTATCACAATGATATGATGATTATGTGTCGATTATTAGGCCCTATAATCTTTTTGATTTAGATTTAGATTTATATTTAGATTTAGTTGTATTTAATTTTTATTTTTTATCTAAAATTTGAATATATATAAATTATACCAATATCTGAATAGATTTGAATAATATATCTGAACGACATTTTATTTATTTCTTTTTGATATATGATTATAAACACTAAGTTATTTTTTTTTTAAAAAAAAAAAATGATAACTAGTATTTTTACATTGATGTCTTTAAAAAAAATTACATACATTATAAATTAAATATTATGGATGCGTTAAATACTAATAGATAAATAAATGAATTATAGAGACAAAATAATAAATAGAATTCAACTTCTTCAATCATGATAACTCATCATCTCATCTATTTTACTTCTCATATTTTCAAGTATACAAAACATGGAGTAAAGTTCTTTATTTATAGGTATACAAATATACAACCATAATAAATATAAGTATATTATAACGGCAAAGCCTCTATTTATAGATATACAACCATAATCTATCTCCCCGTTGTCAATCCAGCACACAATAAAAAAGAAAAACAGAAACAAAACAAATAAATAAACAATCAAAACCCCACATTTATTTGAGGTGATAGGAAAAAATATGGTTGTTGAATATATATCACTAAATTGCTAATCTAATAAAATAAAATATGTTTATTAATAGAGAACTATCCATGTATATAAGATCCGTAAATCATATATAAGATTGCAAGCTTTCAATCATGACAATAAAGCAAACTCAATTATCCTTTTAAATGAGAGTTGATTTGCCTAAATAACAGCAGTCAGCAGCAACATATTTATTTGATTTTTTTTATTCTCTAAAAACCTACAATTTTTCATAATCCCACTACCAATAAGGGTCCAACATCAAAATCAAATTAATGTTGAAAATATTTTTCCGTGACAGAAATATTAAATCAATAATAGACCATGTGATTGATGTTAGACTGGGGCTAAGTGATTGTCGGCAAGGATAATTTTGACTTTTCGCTTCGAGCCCAATACAAATACACCACAAATTCTCCAACAATACCCCAAAATAGACCCGGCCACGGTTCCGGTTCGGAACCGGAACCGAACCGGAACCGAACCGGTTGGAACCGGAAGGTTCCGTTCCAACCGTTCCGGTTCCGGTTCCGGAACCGAACCGGAATGGGACCGGTTCGGTTGGGGTTCCACCCCAACTCGAACCGGTCCGAACCGGTGGAACCGTACGGTTCCACCGGTTCGGACGGTTCCAACCGGAACCGTTCGGTTCCGGTTGGAACCGTCGGGTTCCTGTTGGAACCGTAGGGTTCCAACAGGAACCCTAAGGCCCCCAACGGCTAGTAGCCGTTGGGGGCCTTATTAGTTATTCCCCCAACGGCTACTGCCGTTGGGGGATGCAGGGAGCCGTTTGGCTCCCTGCCAAACGGCTCCCTGCCAAAAAAAATAAAAATAAATAAAATTATAAATTTTTTTTTATTATATAAAATAAAAATTACTAATGTACCCTAATAACGGTAATAAAACGGTTATATTTAGGGGCTTTTTGGTATCAAAAAAATTCTAAAATTCTATAAATAGGATTCATTTTTCATAATTTCATCACACCAAATTCTCAACTCTCTCATTTTCTATAAATTCTCTATTCTCAATCTTACTTCAATACAATTCTCTTATTTTAGTTGTTAATTAATTTGTTATCACATTCGGCATTCGCATCGCAATTATTCAAATGGCAAGCTCATCCGAGAACATAATGTCAAATATGCCAACCCAAGAGAGCGGCCCTAGTGTCAGTGCACAATCACGGAGAAGAGAAGTTAAGGCTCGGTCCTCGGATATTTTCAAAATTCATTTTAATTTGGAACGCCTAGAAGATGATTCACAACGAGCAGTTTGCAACTATTGTGGGGTTATCTACAAATTTTCAGGTGGATATGGCAATATGATCAAGCACATGGAAAAAACATCATCCGGTTGAATTTGGCATTGATACGACGCAAACTCAAATGGCCAGGTACGCATCATCAAGTAGAGGTACGAGTGCTTTAGATTTATTTAAATATTCTGATGCAAAAAATAGAGAGGAATTTGCGAAATTAACTTGTATGGCACATCTTTCTTTAAGCTTTGGTGAAAAACTTCATTTTACTAATTACGTGCATAATGCTTTAAACCCTTCTGCATGTAGAATGACTCGAAACACAACAAAACGTCATATTTTTAAATTATACAAAGATGGTAAAATTATTTTAAATGAAATATTTAAAGAGATGAAAGGTCGTATTTCTGTATGTTCTGATATTTGGAGTGATCATTGGCAAACACATTCATACATGGGTGTGACTTGTCATTGGATTGATGCATCATTTACCATGCAAAAACGACTAATTGCATTTAGAGTTTTTGATGACCAACATACTGCACATAATATTTATAGAATGATGAAGGTAATTTTTGATGAATATGGTTTAGGAGAAAAAATTTTAACAATTGGATTTGATAATGCATCTGCAAATACTGCATCCATCAATGATTTAAAAGAAATATGTCAACCAAATTTAGGGGGTCGGTTTTTTCATATTCGTTGTACATGTCATGTCCTCAACTTATGTGTGCAAGACGGTCTAAAATTATTATCACCTTTCCTTGATCCAATTAAAACGGCACTTAACTGTATTTGGTCATATTCTCAAATTAGGAGAGAATGGACCAAGTTTTGTAAAATAAATGGTATTAAACCGATTAAATTTTCAAGAGATGTTCCAACACGTTGGAATTCTACTTATTTTCTTTTATGTCAAGCATTTCAATACAAAGATGCATTATGTAGTTTTTTTTCTCAACATGTTCAAAATATCACACTTTATCCTAGTCAATGGGATATTTGTGAAAAATTTTAGATATTTTAAAAGTTTTTAATGATGCTACTTTAGTTTTTAGCGGCGTTTATTATCCTACAGCACATTTATTTCTTCTTGAGAGTTTAAATATTGTTGGCACTCTCGATGAGCATGTTGACAGTAGCGATCCTAATGATATTGTTTTGTTAGAAGCCATTACTGTTATGAAGGTAAAATGGTTAAACTATTTTAGAGAAATTCCTTTACTTTATCTTATTGCTGCTGTTTTTGATCCTAGATTTAAATTAGAAGGTTTGAGTGGTGCTTTACAAGCTTATTATGGTTATTTAGGAATATTAGATGAAATTGACATTACTAGATTAATGACGAAATTAAGAAATGATTTAATTGAGTTATTTAATGATTATATTGTAAGATATAACTTAGGAACATTAGGTCAATCTAGTAGTAGCGAACCGGTAATTCAAACAAGACTTAGCGCAGGGGATCGTTGGTTATTGCAACGAAATAAAAAAGCTAGGGATACGACAACTAATAACCCTGAATTAGATAATTATTTATCTACAAATTTTGAGTTTTCTAATGAAAGTTTATGCAGTAAAAATTTTAAAATCCTTGAATGGTGGAACCGGCATCAAAATATATATCCTGTTTTATCTATTATTGCTAAAGAGATCTTGGCAGCACCTATTTCCACCGTTGCGGTTGAGCAAGCCTTCAGCTTGGGAGGTAATATATTGGAAGCTAGGCGATCTTCATTACATCCAAGCACTCTAGAAGCAACAGCTTGTGTGGATGATTGGACTCGAGCTGATCTGAGACAACAAGAAGATGCCCCCGATGATTGTGAAGATTTGTTCGATAATGCTTCTGCAACAAGTGCAAGCGGAACCGGAGCCGAAGGATCAACCGATAATGATGATTGATAATTGTAAAATTATAATTTACAAAAGGGGATATGTCTAAAAGACTAAAACTTGTAATGGAACTACGTGAGCTTTGATTCCTCTCACCCTTGGAGGATACGTAGGCAACTTAAATATTTAAAAATTTAAGCTCAAGCTCTTCAATGTAATAAAAATTTTTTTTTTTAAATTTAATCTCATTTTTTTTTATTAAATAATCAAAAAAAAAAAAAAATATTTAACCGAACCGAACCGGAACCGAAAGGTTCGGTTCCGGTTCGGTTTTCGGTTCCGTTCCACTTAAGTGTGGAACCGGAACCGAACCGGATTTAACCGTTCGGTTCCGGTTCCACACTTGTGGACCGGTAACCGGCCGGTTCGGTTCGGTTCCGAACCGGAACCGAACCGCCGGCCGGGTCTACCCCAAACTAAAATCCCAGGCCCAAGTATCCATCTCAAGCTTTATGGGTGTCCAAATATCCTACAATCATAGGACCCCAGACTCTCAAAGGAAGCCCAAACTTTAAGAAGTGAATATCGGCCCAAAGATATTACACAACCCATGCCTGTAAAACACCATACCCAACCGCAACAAGACACACCATATGCCAGCCCAACGAAATGCCCAGACACATGAATATCCCTCATGAATCGGCCGTTTCCAGCATCTAACGGACAAACATAACTACTTTCATGAATCAGCTGTTACCATCATCCAACGGACGAGCAATCAAATGCAATAAATACACACGTTTCACTTCCGATGTGTATATAAAGAGAAGAAAGTCTACGAGAAGGACACACAAGCTCTACTACTCATAGCTTTACAATATTCAGTCTAGAACTCTCAAATTCCCTACCTACCGCCCTCAAGCGCAGCTCACGGGATCAAAGTAATATCTGACCTTGCTCATCCTTCTACGGTATTTACAGATCAAGCTTTACACTACTAACTTGGGCGTCGGAGTACCTTCGGCAACCACACAACACCGTGGCCAGTACTCCCCGCTCACTCTACCTTCTTGTTTTTGCAGGATCGCTAGTGCCCCAACCAAATTCTCGATTGTGGACCTCGGTCGAAAACTAGCGTTTACAATTGACAAATGTAAACTTAAGAACATTTTTGGCAATATGAGGCGTCGACCTCTCAATTATTACCTTCAACTTCTTCAATCATTAGGACTTATTCTCTCATTTTTATTATTTCTCATATTTCAAGTGCACAAAGCTTGAAGTAAATAATCATTAATTTGTGGAGATAAATGAAGTTGTAGGTAGGAATGGTAATTGGGACATCCCATTCCGACTAAGTTTTATCACATCTCATTCCGATTATTATTCATGACAAAGAAATCATCCAAAATCTGGACCAATAGTTACGTACTTTGAGGATATGGTTTGGTGTGTACCTGATGACATTTTACATAGATAGAGAATTCACTCATTCTTCAGAGAAGTAAATGAGTATCTTCCTTAAGAATTGATTTGGTACTTGAACGGTTAAAACGCTCAAGTCTTTTTATTACGAATAGAAAGATTAACATTCATAATAGTTATAAATAAATCGTTCATTAGAGAATCAATGATACTTAAGGTAAAAATAATTAGAAAAGTATAACAGATATTATGACCCGACACTAATTATGAGATACTCATGAAGGGCCAATCCGTATGTAATGATTATATTGATGGACACTGACATGGTTTCACCTTATATTATCTATCTGCGGCAACGAGATTGCAACTTCGGATTTTTTAGTAGAATAACCCGACGTTAATAATTTGAATATTTAATTAAGAGTTTAATTATATTTCAGGATTATTGGAGCTCGGAACCGTAGATCCATTTGGTCCCCGTGCTAGCTTGATATATTGTAGCAGATTAAATATAATTGGATAATCCAATTATATTCTCATATATATATATATATATATATAATATATTATTAATATGATTAATAATGAATTTTTGTCACACTTGAAACCATATATTAATTTTAATATATAGTTTTTATAATAAATGATTATATGATAATTATTTATTATAAGTTATTAAATTATATTATAATTTATAATTTAATAAAGATTTATTTTGAATTTCCAAAAATAGGTTTTTGGAAACCTTTGGTTGGTTTTTGGTTGTTACACTTATGAAAAGGTGATAACATTTTCAATTTTGTAACATCTAATACCATTATGGAAAGTAAATTTTATGTTACAAAAATTTTGAAAAATCCATTAGGGCTGGCCGAAACTTTGAAAAGGGGAGGGGAATGGTTCGTTTTATTTTAGAAATAAAACCATAGGTACATAAAGAAATTATATTTTCTTTTTGCCTAACATATCTCATTCTAACCCTAACCACTCTTTTCTGTTATTAGAATTCTCTCAAGAGTTGAGAAAAAAAAATGAAGAACAAAAAAAGCAAAAAGTAAAAAACCTTATGTGACACTTTGAGAATAGCCCACTCTATTTTTGGTTGGTAACGAGATATAACACGAAAGACTATTTGGTGTCGAACTAAATACATAATCCTCTCATCTTAATACACCACACGATAATGAGCAATTTTCTACTCATTGTCGCACATCATCTTGTGTAACGGGACTCGGTTTGATTAATTTTTTATCCAGAAATATTGGGGAATATTTAAGGGTTTTTTTAAGATTGTATTGAGACTATTTTTAATTGAAAATCATACCAAAACTCAGTGGGTGTTCATACAAATAGGGGCTGATTTGGGCAGTGAGTTGGACGCATTTTGGGTCCATAATAATTTAGATTTACATCGTTGTTCGGAGGTTATTCTAGAGCTGAAATTTTGTTCAAAACAGAAGCAAAATTTCAGTGGAAGAGTTGGTAACATTCGACTAGAAGAAGGAAATGACAGAAAAAAATTTCAAATCCGATCCCGGGTGCCTAAGGTGTTTCCGCTGCACTAGGAAAATGGTTCATACAATGACTTGGTTCTTAATGGACTATCCCTAATATTGACTATTTTCCAACATTTCTTTGGCAGCATGGGACATTAGCACATATCCACATATAATCTTATCTCCAAGGCTACCTGGTGATGAGCGTCAATATGTCTATATTTATCGCCCTTATGCCTTGTATTTTTGTGAGTTATCTCGAGTTATATTAATATTTTGATGCGCTTTGGGTATGTTTTGTAGGTTAAAATCATATATGACTCAAACGGACTTAACGAGCAATATTTGACAAATTCATAGCAAAATCGGGCGATATTCCAGAGTTCAGCATCGGCGTTTCGACTCAAACTTGGGCGCCACGACACTATATAGTGTAATTTTGAGGTAGAACCTAAAATTTATTGCCTATTATGATGCCGGTCTATGAGCATCGCGACACCCGATTGAAAACAAGTCAGTGTCGCGACACGAACACGTTTCTTAGTGCGTGAAGAACTCAAGTTTCTTAAAAATGAAAGCTCTCAAGACCTCCAATATAAAAATAAGTCCATCAAATATTTAAATAGAATACTCATAACATACTTTTGGAGTATCAAAGCATTAGAAGAACACCTAGAGTAAGACAAGAACGAGAGACTCAACCTTTTAGGCACTGCATTTTTACACATAAGTCCCTATGATGAGTCTCATTTTGGAGACACTACCTTTTAAGTCACGGAGGTCACGGGAAACGGACATCGGAAGGGGAAATTCAGAATAAACAAGGTTCACTGTTTTCGTTAGTGCTGCGTTCGTGTTTACGTTCGAACGTCAAACGGATTGCGGGCGTTCGTGTGCCGCGTTCGAGGAAGCGTTCGAACGGTGTCGGTAATTCGGGTTTTGCTGCTGCTAGCCTCACATCCAGCCCATTAACCCCCCAAAGCCCATAAAACACATCCCAATTTAAATAAATAAATATTAATTAAAACATTAACTAAATTAGTGGATAATTAAATTAATTAAATAATTAAATAAAACATATACCAAACATAAAATAAACAATTACCAACTTAAACTAAAATCATGCCTAAATTAAACAAATCACATACTAAATCAAATATAATCATGGCCTAATTAAAATCAATCAACCAATTATATTCCAATCTAATAAGATTATTCCCAACTTAATATTGTATTCCTAAACCAGCCAATCAAATATTCAACCTTCCCTATCTAGCCAAGATTTGTCCCCCCTCAATCTTTGACTTCCCTTAACCAAACCAAATCAATCCTTGCTTCCCTTAACCAACACCAAATCAAATCTCTCTTTAATTAGCCAAATCCCTTTCCTTGTCAAGCCCAACCCTTTGCCTATAAAAAGAACCCTTCACCAACCTTCTCAACCCCTGGTCCCTAGCTCATACACAACACACATAAAAATTAGAGGAAGAACACACCAAAAAGAGTAAGCAAAAGATAAAGAGGAGACGGCAGCGAAACCACAAGGAAACAGTAGCAAAACGGACTCAAAACAGTAAGATAACGAACGAGAACAGTGAACCAGTGAACCGGGAGAGTTGCGGAGCATCCACCCTTCCGACGATCGTGTACCGTACATCCGAGAGGTGATTTAAAAGTTTAGACCTGAGGGTATCTTTCACGCTTATTCTTATTTAATTTCTGGTCATTTACTTTGATTATATTTTCAATACTTGCGGCATTTGTAGTGTGTATGATGTGTGTTGTGGGTATTGGATGAATGGAAGAGTGTTGTCTCTTGTGGTATATAGGATGAAAACCCAGACGTAAATTCCGTAGCCGAATCCGAATGGACGGTAGTGCGGTCTGTACATGGGACACAACTCCACGTATCACTTGAGTAAACGGAACATTCTCTTGTGTTGTGTTGCTTTGGTTTATTTATTTCTTGTCATTTAAATTCTGTATGTTGCTTATTCTCGTATGATATGATTGAGTGCATGGGCTTAGTAAGTGCGATGAAAGGTTCCCTAATTGGAGGGGTTAAAATCCTTCACCACGACGCTTTGCCGCACCGATTGATGTGTGTTCAGTTGAATGCAAGACACGTTCAATCGGACATACTTAGAATAATATGATTGTCTTTATGTTTGTATGCATGATGTGATGTGACGCGCATGGGCTTAGTATGTTGGTCTAAAGGTCCTCTCTTTGAGAGATCAAGAGCCCCAAAAGGCCACCTTTACGGCAGTACTTCGCCGCGCCCCCTTATTTTGTTGTTTATGTATTGCGTCCCATTTCATGCATCAGGTCTGTTCCCGTTCGAACGTGTTTACGAACGCAACTCGAACGCGCATGCATTTTTGCCTTATCATGCATCATGTCTCATTTCCGTTCGAACGCGTTCACGAACGCCATACGAACGTGAGCATTCTGTTTCATTTCCGTTCGAACGCGTTATAAAACGCCATACGAACGCGGGCATTCTGTTTCATTTCCGTTCGAACGCATTTACGAACGCTACTCGAATGTGAGCATTCTGTTTCATTTCTGTTCGAACGCGTTTAAGAACGCTACACGAACGTAAACACACTGAACTGAGATATCTTCATCACATGCCATGTATAATTGTTTCTTAGGTGATTTTTCTATGGAACCACACATAGTCATTCTATCTTTGTGCACGTAATAATGAAAAGCATGTTTATTCCATTAGTTGCGTCGTTTGCCTTGGTCTTGATTTAACGCATTACGATTCATATGCCTATGCCATGATGACTTTGGAGTATTATTTCTTGTGATATATCGGATGGAAACCCAGATATAAATTCCGTAGCCGATTCCGAATGGACGGTAATACGGTCTGTACTTGGGATACAATTCCTCGTATCACTTGGAAGAGTGCTCACATGTATGCTTGTGCGGATATTATGTAGCTTGTGCGGATATTATGTATGCTTGTGTTTTCATGAATATGATATGCTGAATGAAGTTGTATGTTCATTGTTACTTTGAGATATTTTGTTAGACATGTGTTATTAGATATGAGATATATGCGAAATGGATGTATGAGTGTTATTTTGTACCCATGAATATAGAAGCATGATATTCTTAGAAATAAATGTTTTTAAGCCTGGTTAAATTATTACATAAATCCTTTTATTACAAGTGACATAAGTAAGAGACCATTCCGAACCCAACGGTTTGAGGTCTTCCCTTGCGAGGGGTGAGTGCGGCCTTAAATCTTATTTTCCCGGTTCACACCGGGTGGCGACTCCATTACTCTCCGGTTTAGTCCCCCGTGGCTATTCCATACTCCCAACCAGGCCCCCGAGCCTGGGACAGCATGCGTCGCCCCAGATTTCCTGTGTTCCCACAGTCTGACGACTCCACTGGGGATAGAGAATTGGCCCCGAAATATCGTCTTGTAATGTTTGGATTTATGTTTTAATTGGCCATGTCTATAGTGGATAAAGTGGGGGTTTAATCAATGGCACTTTGAGGCTAGGTAATGGTTTGATGTCTTCCTTCACTCACTACCTTTCTAGAAGGAAAAGCTGTGAAGACACCTAGATAGCCATCTACTTGTAGCCTATTGTGATGGACTAATTTGGAGGACTCGTTGTTTATTCCTGACAACAAGAGATAAGTGCCTAAGAGGCTTGGGTATTTAAGTGAGCCTCGCTCCACCTTCCCTCTGGGGGATCTACAACGGGAAATCCATTTGACAGTCTGTCACACACCATAGCTCATTGGCACGTACCTTAGTGTATAAAAAAGGGTGCACTCACTTGGTTGCTCGAACCCTTGTGTGGGGAGACCTAGTTGTGGGCCATCCTTCGCCGGTGAGAGCCTTTGTCTATACTCTTGCTAACCCACCCATAGACCGGGTTGGCTAAAGTAACAATTATTTCCTTGAATATGTGCTTGTGGACCATCCTCATTTGGATGCAGTTGGACTATTGTTAGAAATGCGGGCTTGCTGGGCCATTTAAACTGGGGCAAGTTCGTACCTTATGACTATTAGGCCCAAAGCTTCTGAAATGTTGATGAGCCATACTGTAGAAATTATTACGTTTGCATTATCTTTCTTCTATGCTTGTGTTTGGGAACATCGTCGTTTGGATCCGTTTGGACCATTTGCCATGGATATGGGCTTGTTGGGCCATTTAAACTGGGACAAGAACGTATCTCATGACTATTGGGCCAAAGGCGTCTAAGTGTTGATGGGCCACTTTGTACTTGTGTTCGGAACATTACCATTTGGCTTTAGTTGGGCTCCTTGTCATAAGATGTGAACTCGTTGGGCCATTTAAACTGGGATGGGTTCACTCCTGTGACAATTAGCCCGAAAAATTCTAAAATGGTAACGGGCCGATTTGTGTGAAAATTTTAATTGATTTAGTATATTATATATGTTACATGCATCTCATGCACCCCATGCATACATACATCATGCTAACCCTTGTGTTCTAAAAGCCATCATAGACTCCCGTTGGGTTAGGGAAAAGGGAAGACTCACCAAAATACCGCGAACAGACATGAGTGAATCAGATACTGAGGTATCCCGGATAGATCAGTTGGAAAATAGTTTCGCCAAGATTACTGAACAGTTGCAAGCCTTGACTACTACCATGACAAATATGGCTGTACCCCGTGCCGGGGGAGATTCTGAGAATGTAAGGCGTGAGGAGCCTCCGAATGGGTTAGGGGATGATGTCCCCACTTTTGATGATGACATGGCAGAATATGCAACAGGCAAAGTGATTGGGTCTCAGGCAGAATTTCAGAAGCTTCGGGATCAGGTTGAAACAGTTACCCGCCAAATGAGGGGTAAGAACGAGGATTTGCTAGATTATGAGGCAATGACCTTCGGAGAACAGCTGCCAGCTCAGTTTAAAATGCCCGACATGGCCAAGTTTAATGGGAACGGAGACCCGAGGGTCCATCTGCAGCAATATGTCTCAGTCATGAGTTCAATGGGCCTATCTCAGCCCAAGTCCAAAAGATGTTTGGGATGTCACTCGAGGGGGCACCTGTGGTTTGGTATCATAGCCTTGAGAAGAAGGTTAAGGAAGATTGGAAGGAACTAGCTGATGCCTTTCTGAAGCAGTATGTTACAGACTTAGAGATTGACTTGTCACTCCGTGATTTGGAGAACACTAAGCAGAAGCCGGAAGAAAGCTTCAAGGAGTATGTAGACCGCTGGAGATGCCAGCTTCTGAAAATGCAGACTCGGCCCTCAGAGAAGGACCAGATTAAAGTGATCATCAAGGGCACTAAGCCTCGATCTACAGTAAGTTGAGGAGAATGACCTCCATGATTGTTGATTTTCGACAGTTGAGGGAAATTGTCATGGATATTGAGGAAGAAGAGGCTGCAAACAGGAAGTTTTATGGCCAGAATAGAAGAACTTTTGGGGGGCCTGCTGAGACCAAGCCCGCTACTGCCGAGGTCGCTACCGTCAAGAACCGGCATTTCTCTAACCTGGGGAGGCCGTTATCTAAGGTACTTGAGAAGTTGAAGGGACAAGGACTCCTAAAACCTTTAGAGCCTAAACCACTTCCAGATCCTATACCACCCAACCTTAACCTAAGCTTGTATTGTCACTTCCATCAGAGGAGAGGCCACGAAACTGACAGCTGCACACCGCCTTAGGCATGAAATCCAAAAACCTCATTGATGCTCACAAAATACCTGACCCAGAAAGAGAACAACCCAACGCATACAGAAATCCCCTACCCAACTACATGATCAACTCTGGCCTACCCGAAACCCTTGTCCTCCAAACTCTCAACCACTCAGCTTCATTCATAGGAATAAAGGATGACAACGGTGGAGAACCATAGGCCAAGAAAGAAAGCAAAGTTGCGAATGATGAAATCATCCCTCCTAGTTTATTTGATCATGCATTTTTAATATAGACATTGACTTGGTCTACATGTTCGAATCATTTTTCTTTAAATGATAATAAAGACATTATTTCGCTGAATATCTCATACAATATGAGTATATTTGAGAAAAACATTCAACCTTGGCACTATGAAATTCAGTGATGTTTAGAACATGAGGAATCTTCAGGAACAACAACAGTACAGTCAGTTCCAGAAATGAATCAGTATCAGTTTGGGGATGAGTCCCAGGGCCGAGGCCCACATCAGTATCAGCTTGGGGGCGAGGCCCACATCAGTTCAGTATCAGTTCTGCCAGGAATGGCATTATGTGGGGCGAGGCCCGTATCAGTATCAGTCTGGGGGGCGAGGCCCATATCAGTATCAGTCTTGGGGCGAGGCCCATATCAGTATCAGTTTGGGGCGAGGCCACATCATTATCAGTAACGGTTCGGAAATGGACCATTATCACATCTCGCCGAAAATGGCACTCCGAAAACGGAGCATGGTTCAAAATGGACCATCATCTCATCACTTGCCGAAAAGGGCACTCCGAAAATAGAGCATGGTTCGAAAATGGACTACTTTCACATCTCGCCGAAGCGGCACTCCGAAAATGGAGCACAGTTCGGAAATGGACCAAGGAAGGCCTAACCATCGAAGTATAATACATATACATGCATACATGCATACATATCACATACATGCAATGTTTGTTTCGTGTTCGCAGGTTTATAGCAGCAAAGACCATCTCATCAAGTAACGGTTCAAAAATGAGCCACAATCTCGCACAGCACAGTTCAGGAAATGGACCGCTACCACAACAGACGCCGGAAATGGCACTCCAAAATGGAGCACTCACAACAGACGCCGGAAATGGCACTCAAAATGGAGCACTCACAACAGAGGCCGAAAATGGCGTTCCAAAATGGAACACACACAGCAGATGCCGAAAATGGCGTTCCAAAATGGAACACACACAACAAATGCCGGAAATGGCGCTCCAAAATGGAGCACATACACGAAAGATGCAGAAAATGGCGCTCTAAAAATAGAGCACGGTTCGGGAATGAACCAGGGGTCGCAGCACCTCACCACAAAATCAACTCAACTCAACACATGGTAAGTCAAGTGGCAGCCGGCGAGCCAGGTAAGTAGAAATGCATTGCATAACTTTGATAGGATTGTCACTGTTACACATTACACAAGTCCCATCAAAGTGGGGGCGACTGTAGGCACTGCATTTTTACACATAAGTCCCTATGATGAGTCTCATTTTGGAGACACTACCTTTTAAGTCACGGAGGTCACGGGAAACGGACATCGGAAGGGGAAATTCAGAATAAACAAGGTTCACTGTTTTCGTTAGTGCTGCGTTCGTGTTTACGTTCGAACGTCAAACGGATTACGGGCGTTCGTACCGCGTTCGAGGAAGCGTTCGAACGGTGTCGGTAATTCGGGTTTTGCTGCTAGCCTCACATCCAGCCCAATTAACCCCCCAAAGCCCATAAAACACATCCCAATTTAAATAAATAAATATTAATTAAAACATTAACTAAATTAGTGGATAATTAAATTAATTAAATAATTAAATAAAACATATACCAAACATAAAATAAACAATTACCAACTTAAACTAAAATCATGCCTAAATTAAACAAATCACATACTAATCAAAATATAATCATGCCTAATTAAAATCAATCAACCAATTATATTCCCAATCTAATAAGATTATTCCCAAACTTAAAATATTGTATTCTTAAACCAAGCCAATCAAATATTCAACCTTCCCTATCTAGCCAAGTTTGTCCCCCCTCAATCTTTGACTTCCCTTAAACCAAACCAAATCAAATCCCTTGCTTCCCTTAACCAACACCCAATCAAATCCCTCTTTAATTAGCCAAATCCCTTTCCTTGTCAAGCCCAACCCTTTGCCTATAAAAAGAACCATTCACCAACCTTCTCAACCCTGGTCCCTAGCTCATACACAACACACATAAAAATTAGAGGAAGAACACACCCAAAAAAGTAAGCAAAATAAAGAGGAGACGGCAGCGAAACCACAAGGAAACAGTAGCAAAACGGACTCAAAACAGTAAGACAACGAACGAGAACAGTGAACCAGTGAACCGGGAGAGTTGGGGAGCATCCACCCTTCCGACGATCGTGTACCGTACATCCGAGAGGTGATTTAAAAGGTTAGACCTGAGGTATCTTTCACGCTTATTCTTATTTAATTTCTGGTCATTTACTTTGATATATTTTCAATACTTGCGGCATTTGTAGTGTGTATGATGTGTGTTGTGGGTATTGGATGAATGGAAGAGTGTTGTCTCTTGTGGTATATAGGATGGAAACCCGACGTAAATTCCGTAGCCGAATCCGAATGGACGGTAGTGCGGTCTGTACATGGGACACAACTCCACGTATCACTTGAGTAAACGACACCTTCTCTTGTTTGTGTTGCTTTGGTTTATTTATTTCCTGTCATTTAAATTATGTTTTGCTTATTCTCGTATGATATGATCGAGTGCATGGGCTTAGTAAGTGCGATGAAAGGTTCCCTAATTGGAGGGGTTAAAATCCTTCACCACGACGCTTTGCCGCACCGATTGATGTGTGTTCGGTTGAATGCAAAACACGTTCAATCGGACATACTTAGAATAATATGATTGTCTTTATGTTTGTATGCATGATGTGATGTGACGCGCATGGGCTTAGTATGTTGGTCTAAAGGTCCTCTCTTTGAGAGATCAAGAGCCCCAAAAGGCCACCTTTACGGCAGTACTTCGCCGCGCCCCTTTATTTGTTGTTTATGTATTGCGTCCCATTTCATGCATCAGGTCTGTTCCCGTTCGAACGCGTTTACGAATGCAACTCGAACGCGCATGCATTTTTGCCTTATCATGCATCAGGTCTCATTTCCGTTCGAACGCGTTCATGAACGCCATACGAACGTGAGCATTCTGTTTCATTTCCGTTCGAACGCGTTATAAAACGCCATACGAACGCGGGCATTCTGTTTCATTTCCGTTCGAACGCGTTTACGAACGCTACTCGAACATGAGCATTCTGTTCATTTCCGTTCGAACGCGTTTACGAACGCTACACGAACGTAAACACACTGAACTGAGATATCTTCATCACATGCCATGTATAATTGTTTCTTAGGTGATTTTTCTATGGAACCACACATAGTCATTCTTATCTTTGTGCACGTAATAATGAAAAGCATGTTTATTCCATTAGTTGCGTCGTTTTCCTGTGTCTTGATTTAACGCATTACGATTCATATGCCTATGCCATGATGACTTTGGAGTATTATTTCTTGTGATATATCGGATGGAAACCCAGATATAAATTCCGTAGCCGATTCCGAATGGACGGTAATGCGGTCTGTACTTGGGATACAATTCCATGTATCACTTGGAAGAGTGCTCACATGTATGCTTGTGCGGATATTATGTATGCTTGTGCGGATATTATGTATGCTTGTGTTTTCATGAATATGATGCTGAATGAAGTTGTATGTTCATTGTTACTTTGAGATATTTTGTTAGACATGTGTTATTAGATATGAGATATATGTGAAATGTATGTATGAGTGTTATTTTGTACCCATGAATATAGAAGCATGATATTCTTAGAAATAAATGTTATTTAAGCCTGGTTAAATTATTACATAAATCCTTTTATTACAAGTGACATAAGTAAGGGACCATTCCGAACCCAACGGTTTGAGGTCTTCCCTTGCGAGGGGTGAGTGCAGCCTTAAATCTTATTTTCCCGGTTCACATCGGGTGGCGACTCCATTACTCTCCGGTTTAGTCCCCCGTGGCTATTCCGTACTCCCAACCAGGCCCCCGAGCCTGGGACAGCATGCGTCGCCCCAGATTTCCTGTGTTCCCACACTTGTGTTAGAGATTAAAGCAAAAAAACTGCAAACGAGAATTCTTTCTTCTCTTCCTTCTCTAGCTTATTCTTTATGCGTTATTATTTTCTAATAATGAGTAGGATGTGTTTATTGAATACTATGGTCCTCTGTCGAGTTCCTAAGGATTTATCATAATTATTCTATTGGTGATTAAGCATAAAACATGCATTCAAAAGCATAGAATAATAAACAATCACATAAGTAAGGGACCATTCCGAACCCAACGGTTTGAGGTCTTCCCTTGCGAGGGGTGAGTGCAGCCTTAAATCTTATTTTCCCGGTTCACATCGGGTGGTCTCCATTACTCTCCGGTTTAGTCCCCCGTGGCTATTCCGTACTCCCAACCAGGCCCCCGAGCCTGGGACAGCATGCGTCGCCCCAGATTTCCTGTGTTCCCACACTTGTGTTAGAGATTAAAGCAAAAAAACTGCAAACGAGAATTCTTTCTTCTCTTCCTTCTCTAGCTTATTCTTTATGCGTTATTATTTTCTAATAATGAGTAGGATGTGTTTATTGAATACTATGAGTAGCTAAATCATTAATTTATGGTTGTAATGGATCCAAACACATGTTTAATTAATTGATTTGCATAATTTATTCTATTGGGTTTTTTTTATGTGATTGTTTATTATTCTATGCTTTTGAATGCATGTTTTATTGCTTAATCACCAATAGAATAATTATGATAAATCCTTAGGAACTCGACAGAGGAAATTTGGGTTAGTCGTGAGAATAATAGCGCGTGATCTAATTCTTTTGAATATATTTACGTGTATGATAGACATATACTTGTAGGGCATGCATAACCAATATTAGATACTGATCTTAATAAGTTTGGTTTAAGTTAGTTAACATAGGCATATAGTTAATTGGCTTAATCTGAATATATCTACATGACCATTGAAATATGTTTGTAGATAGTTTATCGTTTTAGGTTAATAATACGTAATAACAACCCAACTGAATGAAAAGTGGATGAACCTATTATTTGCGTGATTATATGAAGTTACAATATTAGGTTCTTCTATCGTATAAGGTTTTATTCCAAAATTTGTTTATTTTTTATTTAGCTACTTTTCGGTTAATTAATTTAGTTTAATCTATATTTCTCAACCAATTGTTTAGGGTTAAGTATGTTAGTTTTACTATTAATAGGAGAAATAATAAATCCATTTGAGTACAATATTCGATAATTAGTCACCATATTACTTAAGTGATACATGCGCTTGCGTGTGGTAGTAAAATCAATATCACCTGAAAATTTGAGTTTATTATAACCCTGGATAATGCATCTTTGAGTTTCCGTAATTGTGGTGAACAATCTCCAAGATTTATCAACTTGATTTTAGACTTGGCCGGTGGTCCGGTTCGGTTCCACAATAAATGTGGAATTGGAACTGGAACCGGAATCGAACGGTTTGGTTCCAGTTCCGATTCCATTCAGTTTTTTTTTTTTTTTTTTTTTTTTTTTTACTTTTTTGAAAATAAAAAATTGAGACTGAAAAAGTAATATAATTTAAGATTATGAATTTGAATTTATATAATAAACTTACATAATTACATTAAATTACAAATAGAATTCTTATCTAAAAAATTTTAATTTTTTTTTATTAAATTAAAGAGCTTGAACTTAAAATTTTAAAAACTTAAGTTGCCTACGTATCTTTCAGGGGTGAGAGGAATCAAAGCTCACGTAGTTCTATTACATTTTAAAGATATTTCCCCATTGTAATTTTACAATTATTTAATTATCAATCATCATTATCAGTGACTGTTGATCCTTCAGCTCCAGTTCCACTTGTACTTGTAGATGCATGGTCGAAAGAGTCTTCAAATTCATCAGGGGCATCTTCTTGTTGCCTCAGATCAACTCGGGTCGAATCATCCATACATGCTGTTGCTTCTAGAGTGCTTGGATGTAATAAAGACCGTCTGACTTCCAATATATTACATGTCATGCTGAAGGCTTGCTCAACCGCAACGGTGGAAACAGATGCTACCAATATCTCTTTAGAAATAATTGATAATACAAGATATACATTTTTACTAACTAAACTTTCAGTTGAAAACTAAAAATTTGTAAATAAATAATTATCTAATTCCGGGTTATTAGTCGTGTTATCCCCATGTTTTTATTTTGTTGTAGTAACCAACAATCACATGCGCTAAGTCTTGATTGCATTACGGTTTCACTACTATTAGATTGTTCTAATGATTGCAAGTTATATCTTCTAATATAATCACTAAATAACTCTATTAAATCAATTTTTATTTTAGCTATTATTCTTGTAATATCAATATCATCTAATATTCCTAAATATTTATAGTAAGCTTGTAAAATACTATTCAAACCTTCTAATTTAAATTTAGGATAAAAAACAGCAGCAATAAGATAAAGTAAATGAATGTCTCTAAAATAATGCAACCATTTTCGTTTCATAACATTAATAGCTTCAAACAAAACAATATCATTAGGATCACGACTTTTAACATGCTCATCGAGAGTACCAACAATATTCAAACTTTCAAGAATAAATAAATGTGCTGTAGGATAATAAACTCCGCCAAAAATAATTTGTAGCATCATTAAAAACTTTTAAAATCTCTAAAATTTTATCACAAATTTCCCATTGACTGGGAAAAAGTGTGATATATTGAACATGTTGAGGAAAAAATACATAATGCATCTTTGTATTGCAAAGCTTGACATAAAAGAAAATAAGTTGAATTCCAACGTGTTGGAACGTCTCGTGAAAATTTTATCGGTTTAATACCATTTAATTTACAAAACTTGGCTCATTCTCTCATAACTTGAGAATATGATCAAATACAATTAAGTGATTTCTTAATAGGATAAATGAAAGGTGATAATTTTTCCAAACCATCTTGAACACATAAATTAAGGACATGACATGTGCAACGACAATGAAAAAATCGATTCCCTAAATTTGGTTCGCATATTTCTATTAAATCAGTGATTGATACAGTATTTGCATACGCATTATCAAATCCAATTGTTAAAATTTTACCTAATAATCATATTCATCAAAAATTACTTTCATCATTCTATAAATATTTTGTGCAGTATGTTGTTTATCAAAAACTCTAAATGCAATAAGTCATTTTTGCATGTTCCATGATGCATCAATCCAATGACAAGTCACACCCATGTATGAGTGTGTTCGCCAAAGATTACTTCAAATATCAGAATAAATAGATAGACGACCTTTAATATCTCTAAATGTTTCATTTAAAATAATTTTATCATCTTTATATAATTTAAAAATTTGACGTTTTGTTGTATTTCTAGTCATTCTACAAGCTGCAGGATTTAAAGCATTTTGAACGTAATTAGTAAAATCAATTTTTTCACCAAAACTGAAAGAAAGATGTGTCATACAAGTTAATTTAGCAAATTCTTCTCTATTTTTAGCATCAGAATATTTAAATAAATCTAAAGAACTCGTACCTCTACTAGATGATGCGTACCTGGCCATTTGAGTTTGCGTCGTATCAAGTCCAAGCTCAACGACATGATGTCTTTCCAGGTGCTTGATCATATTGTCGTATCCACCAGTAAATTTGTAAGAAACCCCACAATGGTTGCATACTGCTCTTGAACTTTCATCAATATCGATTAAATGAAAATGAATTTTTAAAACATCCGAGGAACGAGACTTAACTTCTCTTCTCCGTGAACCGATACTAGGGCCACTCTCTTGGGTTGGCACATTTGACATTGTGTTCTCAGATGAGCTTGCCATTTGTTGTTTAAGAAATTTTAAAGAATTAGAGAATTGAGAATGAGAGAATTATAGGAATTGAGAATTGAGAAATTGGTGTGTTGAAATAATGAAAAATGACCATTATTTATACATTTTTAGAATATTTTTGTGATACCTAAAATGCCCCTAAAATTAGCCATTTTATTACTGTTATTAGGGGTAATTTGGGAAATCCCCAAATTTATTAATTTTTTTTTGCCGTTGCTCCCAGCCCCTTAGCCCAACGGCTAGTAGCCGTTGGGCTGGCCCCCAACTGTTAGGGGTTGGAACCGCTAGAACGTTCGGTTCCAGCGATTCCAACCGGTTTGGTTAGGATGGTGATCCTAACCGAACCGGTCAAAATACGATTTCGATTCTAACCGGTTCGGTTCCAATTGGAACCGGAACCTTGGCCGGGTCTACTTGATTTGTTTCCAAGCTACGACGCATAGCATCGACTGAGATAGCTCGGATATCACTTGTTTCTTTGAATGAGAGGTTATGAGGCTAAGGTATTTCATATGTAGGTTTTCCATGGACTTTAGATCTGACTGGCCAATGAACGATTTTCCAATCTTTCAGATATAGAAATTATCCATACTCTTGATTATAGAGATGGCAAAACTTCTGGACTTGGGAGAATTCTGAAGTTATTTTAAAAAAAATAATTTTAAAATAATTTTAATATTTAAAAATAAAAAATTTAAATTTAAATATTTTTAGTATTATTTTAAATTGAATCTTGAAAATATAGTTATAAATATATATTTTGAGAATTAAAAATATATATTAAATTTAATTTTTTTTTTTTAATATTATACTCAAGACCTGGTCACATGTGCTTTCTAATGGTATTTACCGGTAACTGGGTAAAAAAACACATGAAAATGATATAAAATCAAAGTCTATTTATTAAAATCTAAAATGAAGGGATTTATATGTAATAGCCAACCCAAAAAATAAAAATGAAAAGAAACGAAAGCAAATGAAAGCGAGAGGGAACGTGAGTGTGTCACTGTGAGAGAAAGACAGTTAAGACAGACCAGTCGTCATCTTTATTAAGGGTGGATAAATGCCCTTAAAAGCAAAAATAAATAAATAAAATAATAATAATAATAATAATAATAATAATAATAATAATAATAATACTCGTCTCCTTCTCAAACTTCCAAATTTCCCAAATTTTCTTTCTGGGTTCTTATTACTTTGCTCTTTTCTTCATTCATTCATGTGGGTTTTGTTACATTTGTTGTTTGTTTTGTACATCTCTTGGGATTTTAGTTAAGGGTTATTACTATGATGGATCATGTAAGATTTTGCATTGTTCTTGTTTTGTGTTTTATTGTCGGTGTGGCTTACAGTGTCACAGATCCCAGTGACTTGAAAATTCTGAATGATTTCAAGAATGGCTTGGATAATCCTCAGCTTCTGAAGTGGCCAGCCAATGGTGTTGATCCATGTGGCCCTCCTCCATGGCCTCATGTGTTCTGTTCTGGTAACAGAGTCACCCAAATTCAAGTCCAAAATCTTGGTCTCAAAGGTCCTCTTCCTCAAAATCTTAACCAGCTCACAAAGCTTTACAATTTAGGTCTTCAAAGAAACAAATTTAATGGAAATTTGCCCACTTTTAGTGGCTTGTCAGAATTGGAGTTTGCTTACTTAGATTTCAATGAATTTGATACCATCCCATCTGATTTTTTCGATGGACTTAGTAGTGTGCGTGTCTTGGCTTTGGATTATAATCCTTTTAACAAGACCACTGGATGGTCTATTCCTGGTAGTTTGGAAAATTCAGTTCAGTTGACAAATCTTTCTTTGATAAATTGTAACTTGGTTGGTCCAGTGCCTGAATTTTTGGGCACATTGCCATCACTGGCTGCACTGAAGCTGTCTTATAATAGGTTGTCTGGTGAGCTTCCAGCTAGTTTTGGTCAGTCGTTGATGCAGATTTTGTGGTTGAATGATCAAGATGATGGTGGCATGAGTGGTCCAATTGATGTTGTTGCCAAAATGGTTTCTTTGACGCAACTATGGCTTCATGGGAACCAGTTTACAGGGACTATCCCGAAGGACATTGGAGCTTTGTCTTCTTTGAGAGATCTCAATCTCAATAGGAACCAGCTTGTTGGGTTGATTCCTGAAAGCTTGGCCAATATGGAGCTGGATAACTTGGTCTTGAACAATAATCTGCTGATGGGTCCAATACCCAAGTTCAAGGCTGGTAATGTTACTTATGATTCCAATTCATTTTGTCAATCTAAACCTGGGATAGGTGTGCCCCTGATGTTAATGCATTATTGGATTTTCTGGGTGGTTTAAATTATCCTGTAAATCTTGTTTCTCAATGGTCTGGTAATGATCCATGCCAGGGACCATGGTTGGGATTGAGTTGTACTTCAAATTTTAAGGTATCTATTATTAATTTGCCTAGGCATAATCTTAGTGGTACTCTTAGCCCTTCGATTTCGAATTTAGATTCTCTGATTGAAATTAGGCTAGGAAAAAACAGTATAAACGGAAAAATTCCTAGGAATTTTACAGAGTTGAAGTCTTTGAGATTGTTGGATGTAAGTGACAACAATATTGAGCCGCCATTGCCTGAATTTCATGACACTGTAAAGCTTGTTATTGATGGAAATCCTTTATTGCTCGGCGGAACTAATCGTACTCAGGCACCAACTTCCCCTGTTAGCAGCCCACCCCCTGCAGGTTCACAATCTCCATCAAGTTCACAATCTCCTTCAAACCACACACCGTCAGCCAGGGGACAATCACCATCATCTGATAACAGTCCACCTTCCCCAATTACACACCGTGGCTCTAATCCTTCTTCTTCTATCCAAGTACAGCCACACCCCAAAACTGCCAAAAGAGTGAAGCTACTAGTTGTGGTTGGAATAGCAGTTGTTGTTCTTGTGGTTCTTGTGGTGATTTTCCTCTATCTATATTGCTGTAAGAAGAGGAAATACACTTTGGAGGCTCCTGGTTGTATTGTGTTTCACCCGAGAGACCCATCTGACCCTGAAAATATGGTTAAGGTTGCTGTTTCGAACAACACCGCAACAAGCTTATCCAGTCAGACTGCAGCTGGTTCTGGGAGTAGCATCAGTGGTGCAACAGAGAACTCTCACGTGATTGAGTCAGGGAATCTGGTCATTGCTGTTCAAGTTCTTCGTAAAGTTACTAAGAATTTTGCTCAGGAAAATGAGATTGGCCGAGGTGGATTTGGAACTGTTTATAAGGGTGAACTGGAAGATGGAACGAAAATAGCAGTCAAGAGAATGGAGGCTGGCGTGATGACCGGTAAAGCACTGGATGAATTTCAAGCTGAAATAGCTGTTCTTTCTAAGGTCCGGCACCGACATCTGGTGTCTCTTTTGGGTTATTCTATTGAAGGCAATGAGAGGCTTCTGGTCTATGAGTACATGCCTCATGGTGCTTTAAGCAGACATCTTTTCCAATGGAAGAGCCTGCAGTTGAAGCCTCTTTCTTGGATGAGAAGGCTCAGCATTGCATTAGATGTTGCTAGAGGAATGGAGTATCTTCATTGTCTTGCTTGCCAGACCTTTATACACCGGGATCTCAAATCTTCCAACATTCTTCTGGATGATGACTTTCGGGCAAAAGTTTCAGATTTTGGATTGGTGAAACTTGCTCCAGACGGAGAGAATTCTGTAGCCACTAGGCTTGCTGGGACTTTTGGATACCTTGCACCTGAATATGCTGGTAAGATCTGTTATTTCAAAACTGCAATCAAAATTTTGTATTTTGTCACTGGTAATGGATTCTGAATATTTGAAAATTTTATAAAACTGTCTGTTATATAAATCCGAACGTAATTTCTCTTCTTCTGTATTTTGCAAATTACCCCATGTTTTTTTCCTGTATTTTTGTGTCTAAAATGACATTAAACAAGTTGTATACACTTTTGAGAAAAGTTTTACCAATTCCTACTTGTGATAATATTGGGTCATATTTTGGTAGTGTAAATAATCAGACAAACTTGCACAAAACCTTCTTGGTTAATTTTGCTTTGGCAAATGTGAAAGATAGTGCAATAGTTATAAGTTTGTTTCCCATTTCCCATTACCTAACCAGGTAGAGAAATTTCTAGGATTTCACGTTACAGATAAATAGCTAATATAGTCAAAATATGACACATTAAGTTAACTCTTGTTTTTGTCACTGTTATTTATATATCTGTTTTATGCATATTATAGTGTTATTGTTTATTGTTCTTCCTTAACAGTTGTGGTGCTGTGTTATAGAATATGTCTACCTATCTTCCACATATCAAGTGGATATTCTGTCCATTTAAACTGTCAAAATTTGTGATTATGCATCAATTCTTGTTTGAGGTATCCATGAGACATACTTGTTTTGAGTTTTTATTGTTCGGCCAAAGGCCATTCAGGTTGAGATCAAGAATTAATTGGAGGTCAACAATTCTTACTTTTAAACACCTATGCAATGTCAAGCTGTGCATGTAGTTCTTTGAACAACAGATACAGTTTAGAATTGTGACTTATGATTCTTAAATATATCCCCCTTTCGGTCTAAGCTGTTTGATGATACTTCAACTTTTATTGCATCAATTTTTATGACTACCAAATGGTGAGAATCTATGGGATATAGCCTTTAAGATGACTCCAACATTTTTGTAATTCCTTGAGTCGTTTTATAATCTCTGTAAGACGTGTCTTTATAGCCCACTAACTTAGATTCTTTTGGTTTTAGTGATGGGGAAAATCACGACAAAAGCTGATGTATTCAGCTATGGAGTGGTTTTGATGGAACTTTTGACTGGGTTGGCAGCACTTGATGAGCAACGTTCAGAAGAAAGTCGGTACTTGGCTGAGTGGTTTTGGCGAATCAAATCAAGCAAAGAGAAGCTTAAGTCTGCTATTGATCCAGCTCTTGAAGCAAATGAAGAAACCTTTGAGAGCATCTACATCATAGCTGAACTGGCAGGGCATTGCACATCAAGGGAGCCATATCATCGGCCTGATATGGGCCATGTGGTGAATGTGCTATCCCCACTGGTTGAGAAATGGAAACCAATTACTGATGAATCAGAGTGTTACTCCGGAATTGATTATAGTCTCCCTCTTCCCCAGATGTTAAAGGTTTGGCAGGAAGCAGAAAGCAAAGAGATAAGCTATTCTAGTCTCGAGGACAGCAAAGGAAGCATACCAGCTAGGCCAACTGGATTTGCAGAGTCCTTCACTTCTTCTGATGGCCGATGAGTGAAAGTAACTCTAGAACCAGTGGATAATGAATCTTGTCAGAATCTTTTGTGTCAATAGAATGATTTCTGGATCAGGAATATCAACATCAAGCATCCAATATAGGTTATTGCATACAAGACAATGAGTTAATATCAAATGTTCATTATAATTCGAGTTTCTGAGATTTGTTCTTGTTCTGTGCAAACAATTGATATATTCATGTAGATAGTGTGGATGGGGATGTTGATTTCATGCTTTTGTTCCTTATTCTGAAATGTAACGCTTCTCATATTATTTCTCTGTTGCTTCATTTATAAAGAATTAATGTTGATTTAAATAATGCTCTTTGGCCTCCGAAGGGTGTAACCTAGTGATGAAGGGTTTAAGATTTGATTTTCAAGTCCTATGTTCGAGTTCGGGGGTATTTTTCTTTGTAAGAGCTTAAGTCAGTCGATGGTTTTAGCTGCTTCGCTTAAGTATAGGTCGAGTGGTTTGGCGGCGGATTTTCCGTGTAACTTTTCTTTCCATGGAAGCTGAAGTGGAATGTTGCTGCCTAGTTTATTCTGAGGGAAAGTTTTTGGTGCCTTGTTTGTCCCGAGCGAAACACACAGCAACAATAGCGGAAATAGTTTCGCGGCGGAGGCTTCTGGGGATGCCCACGAAGTTGGTCATATATAGTAACGCTGGAAATTTTATTGTCAAACAATTCAATACGGGCTTAAGTGGAGCATGGAAAATCTCCGTCTGTCTTAGATTCTTACAAGAAATATACCACTGCACTCGAATTCAGGACCTGATAACTAAGTCCTAAACTCTTTCACACCAAACCACACTTTTTTTTTTTTTTACATCTGACTGCTCTAAACATATTTCCCATTTGGAGAAAAAATGAACTGAGGTGTCAAATCTATTTTGACTTTT
>SKCR01003584.1:0-27225 GCA_019454045.1 Zanthoxylum bungeanum
GCTTTTAGTATTTACAGCTTAGATAGCCTATCAGCTATCCTTTTGCTGGTTTTTACATTTCCTTTCTATTATACAATTATAAATCGGTGAAAGTTCTGACGTCAGTGTTAATGAAACAAATAAAATTCACTGATGATACTCTTAGGATGCAACAGAATTCAGCAACACGAAAAGGATTATTGCGATACCTCACCGGGATGTCCACGATAATTCATCTCTTTCCTTCTGTAGTGAAAATCTCAAATTGGTTGTCCGGCACAATCAGTCGAAAACTGCAATTTAACCAGTGGTATATAGCCAATCTGCATTTAGCTTCTCAAAATACAGAGTAAATCACTTGCACCAGACATTAATGGCCTTACAAATTATTAGTTCTGTGATCTATTAATTATGTAAAAAAATTTACATGGTCATTTTCATAGCTGCTAAAGAATACAACGGTAATTGCTCCCCGCTCTGCAACAAAGCAGTCTGATGGTCTCTGTCTGAATATATATATCTATATTATAAAGCACAATGGTGTTTGAGGAAAGAGAGTGCATCCAACGGCTCTCTTTATGTGGCTTAATTAACGGCTCAGATCATTTCATTGGTAATTGGAGGAAAGAGAGTGAATTGATTGATGGAAAGGGTCAAAATTTTCAAATAAAAAAATAGAAAGTTAAAATAAAATCATTTAATTCTGTAATACCGGCACGGGCCAAATACTGTAACACCGTGCCGTAGGCACGGGCATCATTTAATTAAAAAATAAAATCATTTAATTCTGTAATACCGGTCGTGCCGTAGGCACGGACATCATTTAATTAAAAAATAAAATCATTTAATTTTGTAATACCGTGCCGTAGGCACGGGCCAAATACTAGTATATATATATATATATATATATAATGATGCTTAAACAGAAGGGAAAATTGATGCTCTCCAAGCTGAAAGCCCTCACATCAGCCCAGAGTTAAGCACGCGTAAGTCCAGCAGCGCCCTATAATGTCCGGTTTCCTCCTCTTCTTTCACCTGATGCAGGAGGAGGGTCTCAATGATAAAATCTGGAAAGGAAACACTCTGGGCATAGCTTGCATGATGCGCCTCACTTTGATCCATTGTTTAAAGAAACGGCTAAAGGCAGCGCCTTGAGGTGTCGTGTCGCCGCCTTGCGACTTTGGCGTGTTTTTAAGATTTCCCGCACCACTGCGCCTGGCTGCCTTATGCCGACAAAGAAGTGGCGGCAAAAAAAATTTTTACTTTTACAGCTGCTGAGATCAGTGGGGACGTTGCAATCGCAAGTGCATTTTCGACAGACAATGGAAGAGGCCAATAAGCCAGGAGTGTTGTAAAGAGTGCAAAGGCAGGGCAACTTTTTTGCTACGACATCTTTGATCGAGTTGCAGCACTCGCTGTTTGGCTTTGTTGTTGAGACTTGAGAAAGAGAAAGAGGAGTGAACAAGAGAGGTAGGTGTAACTCAGTTATCTGCACGTTTCAAAGAGAAATGGCACAAGTGTCAAACTTAATAAAATTGAAATTCATAAAAATTTAATTATGTTTTTAATAATCGCACTCACTCTGCCACCTCAAGGCGGTCCGCCTCGCGCCTCAAAGTTGACCGTCTCGAGATGCTATCCGTATTTTCAAACATTGTTTTGATCAGACGCACCCTCATCTTGAACCTTATGCCTAGGCTCCAGACGGACCTTGATGCCTCAATGCGCCTTTAACAACTATGGTCTTAGCAGAATTTATTTTTGCTCTCCTCCTCTCATTTGCTATGCAACTGTTATCAAAAGATGGAGGCATGGTATTCCAGTCCTACATCTTTCTCTAATATCTTTTTGAGCACAAGTTTCTTGCTAATTCCATTCCACCAGTCCCTGTACTTTTCCCTTCCTCCCATGTACTTCTCCACTGTCTCCCAGCAATCTTCCACCATTAACCTCATTTGAAAATTTTGAGTAAATCATTCTTAAGCATTCACGAGAAAGCTGAATCTCACCCCATTAACCCCCCTCCTTTCAGATATAACCAATCACAAATGGCGCATTCTTCACAATATTTTTCAAATTCAAAAATCACATCTTTCCCGGTGGCAATGTCTGTGCCACCTTCAAAAGCACATCCAACAACTCCGATTTCAGGTTTCTACAAGTGCTCAATATACAATGTACCTCCTTGGGAACATCCTCAATCTGCAAACCAAATCCATTCAACTCTGCCACAAACACAACACAGCTGCCACCATTGGCATTGGCAACCTGCCTGTAGTCAAAAAATCACTGCACTACACAATTCAACAAAAATACACCTTATTTTCTGATCCTCCCCGATTTCTCCCCTTCCAATTCAACCAATTTGGACAGTTTCAAGTTCTTAATCTCCCTCAAACATAAACACATCATCCAATTCAGGTAACTTCAAAGTCAAAAATCAACCAAACTTGAAATCATTCTACCTAATTCATAATTTCATACACATCACAGCTCAAAACTGACGCAACTTCATTAATCGGAAACAATTTATTATCCGTCTTCAACGTAACTACAGGCCCCGATCAAAATCGGAAACCATTAGCCTAACAAGAACTCACCCTCAGAGATTTTATCTATCATATTTCTAATTTCAACGCATCGATAGGTCAAATTAAAAATTTAACTTGCAGGTTTTTGTATTTGTAGTTAAGGACAGAACCTATACCTGAAGTGCCGACGAGGACATAGGTTCCGATGGGACCATTGCGGCTGTGTATTAGGGAATTATAATTGTCGAATTGCTGGACCGTACCACAAGATATGCATATTAGATTGCCGGAGATATCATTGCGGGTTAGGGATTTTGACCGGCAACTTGTACAACATAACTGAAACTTGAAAGAGCCATTGGTTGTATCTGCTCCTGAGAAAAATTATAATTTCTAGGGAACAAATTGGATTTCGGAAGAATATATTGAAAGCTCGTTTAATCTCAAAACCCTAGTAAAATTTCCATCTGTTAAGTCTGAGAATATATAAAGCGAAAAGGAAACTAGGCAAAGTTCTTGAACCAACTAACAACATAAGCAAAATAAAAACAAGCTAGATTTATTAACATTCAGACATTCAGCCACTGTATACAGCATATCTCTATCAAGTGGCTGGAAAATTTAACAAAGGCTCATAAAGGAAAATGATGAGCTATTAGATCATGTGATTCTTTGTTCATGGTTGCTCAAACTTCTTACTACTTGATAATGCAAAAATAACAGTTTCACTCATATAAAGCACTTGTCTAAACGACTTTTGTGAAGCTGAAAAGCAGGAGTCACCCAGGCTCCACAACTGCACTGTAAACCTGCCCAGTTAAAGGAACCTAACCGCGCTTTGCAGCCCATGCACTGAAGTTTATCTTCCACAAAACCTTCTTGTACTGAAAAGTCAAAAATCAACGCCAACTTAGTAAGCTATTATGCATCTATATATGAATTGAGAAGAAAGAATTACTGTTAAAAGAGTTTGCAATTACCAGATTCCATCCATTTCATGGACTCCACAAATATGGAGGAGCATTCTGCTTGTTCATTTTCCATGTCATCTCTCTTTTTCCATTTAAAGCACTGTTCTCCCTTTCCTCGCTCATGGGGAACTATGTTCTCCTCTGAAGCAACAATTCTCCGGCATTTTTTACAGCGATATATGACTTGGGGTTTTGGGACATGTTCTTCAGAAAAAGAGTTACTAGCTGCCATAGTTTGCATATGTTTACCAGATTATTTTAACAACCTATCCAAAGCCAATACAAACCAAGAGGAAAGACACATTAACAGAAACATTTGTGAATTTATCAAAGAAAAAAGCGACAAAAAGGGAAAACAATTCATTTATAGCTTTCATCAACCCGGAAAAAAGAGGAAACAATTACAGAAATCTAGAATAAATATCAATCAAACTTTAATGAACTACTTGGATCGGTAATATTAGTTTCCCAAATCCCAATTCTTATTGGTTTCAGGAAATGGCCTAATATATTAAGTATTTACAATCCAACCTAACCAAAGAAAAAGCAAAATTATGCAATTTAGAAATTTAAAGAAAGAAGAGCAATTCTATCAAGTTCAAGGAGAAATAGAAAAGATAGCAGGGACCATAGATGTCAAAGGCGCGCCTCAGGCTCTGCACCTTGTGAAGGGTCAGGCCAGGCGACTTTCATCAGGCGCGTGCCTAGGCATAAAGGCGCACGCTTTCGAGACACGCCTCATAAAAATGTGTGAGAAAACCTCTATCTAAAATTCTAAATTGACCTACCAAACCCGAACTCAAGTTGTATAATATTTTTTTAATAAATTAGGTTAGGTTTTGGGGTGGGCTTTAAATTTCGATAAACACATTAATTTATATTATCAGTATTTGTATTATTATAATTATTTTTGATATATTTTCAGTGATTTCTCTTTATTTTAGTTGATTGGATACTTATATTTTTCTTTTTGCAAATTGCGCCTCACCTTCATCAGGTGTGCGACTTGCGCCTAGGCCCTAGGACCCTTCGCGCCTTAGTGCGCCCTGCGCCTTTAACAGCACTGGCAGTGGCAGGGACTCATTTCAAATATATAACCTTAAAAAAGCAACATTTCTGCCGCACTTGGAATCATACAAGTATGCCTATGTCGTTCTTTCAATTCAGTTCCACTATATCCAACTTAAATCATATATCCTACTACATCAGTACCATTCTTTGCAACTTTACCCTGACTGACAGCATGAAAAATCAAGCGAAACACTAATACGAAGAAGGTTATGTATTCATTAAAAATCTCAATTCCTAGTCCAGAAGTTCTTCCAAGAAATAATCAACCACAAGTATATATATAAAAACGACTTCAAACTGACCTCATCTATGACAGAAAAACTCCCTGCGACTGGCATCCATTGCCTATATTTATCACCTCAACCCACTTTACGCATAGTTAACATGAAAATGCCTCCACACAATTTACCTTTATTACTCTTTTTTTAGACTATTGCAAACCATTTAAAAGGGAAAAACATTTAGCTGTCCTCATCTTGAAGTCATCTCCAACTTCGGGGCATCGAGCCACTTTCTTATTTTGCTAATTTATTTATTTATGCACCGTCTGTGTGGAGTTTGATGAGCTCATAAGATAACTTATACTCTCAATGCAATACTTATAAGCTACCTTATATTCTCAATCAATACTCTCTATCAAACAGCGCATTAGTCTTGCTGTGAAGAAAATTCGGGGGCCCTAAAGAAGACTAAAACAGAGCATGAGGAATCTCAATCCATAAACACTGCTCATATGCTGCCCTTATAAAATTTCCATGTCAAAAAACAAATGCAGCTCAACATTTCATAAACAAAAGGATAAATAAACAAATGCCAGTGACCCTAAGCAAAAACTGTGCTACTAGGTCAAAGCTTTTATCAACATTTATAAAACATCTAGCAGACTATTATAAAGGAAGATCGTTGAATTTTGTTAAGATATAAAGAGAGAAGCAGGGATGGAGGTACCTTGTACGGAGCTCTTTCAAGTTTCAGCCGGACTCCGTGCTGCGTCATTACCATTTAAAAATCTTGCGCGAGATTGGCAAGATCCCATTTATTTGGAGGCGATAAACCTGACTAAACGACGCCACTTTGGCAGATTTTATGGGCGGATTGGATTTGGGCTGATGCCCGCCCACTAATTGCTTAACCTGGTCCAATAAATCCGTTTTATTTATGCCGACCCGATGGGTTTCGGTTGGTTAAGACAATCCCAGCCTATAAGACCGCTTCAAGCTGTTTCTATAAAATGGTTGGCAACGGATAGAATATATGCATCTACATCGGTAATTTATCCATATTTTTTTTTTTATAATTTTGGTGGTCGGTATCTAGATCTGCATCTATTTGGAAAATCAGAAAAATTAGAATTCTTTTAACGGATATATGATATCTGATATAACTGGTTCATTTAATATCAATCCAACAATTGAATACAAATTTATTTAGTATAGTTTTGAAAATCAATTTCAATACAATTAATATATATAAGGTTATAATTAATACGACAACGGCAATTCAACACAATTCTGAATATCAATTTCAGCACAAACAAGTTATACAATCTCATATTTAATTATTGGAATGATAGTAGATATTCGATACTGATATACGCAAGCGTTCAATATCCATTGCAGATACTTAATTTTATATTCGCAACCTATTCACTAAAATGAATATTTTTTTTGAACGTATATTAGCCAAAATCCAAATAATCCTTCCAAATTATTATCCCTATTCTATAGCTTTGTTTATTATCTGTTTCCATATTTTCTGAAGTAAAAATAAAAATAAAATATTTAGGAGGTTGTTAATGGAGGTTATGTGCTAGTGTTTTGGTCAGATAAAGAAAGGTCGTTGAAACTTGAAATAATTTCAGGTGCATGTATTGTCATTAAACAGCACTAGAGAGAGACAATACTTGTTACTTGACGTATTAAAGTTTGCTTTCCCTCAATGTGATTGTGATATTATTAATAATTAATTATTAATATAATTATGTGAATTGGTGGAAATCCTGCTCTCATTTTCCACTCAAAGAATTCTGGAGACGGCTTTGATACGGACCCGCCGTATTGATCCAAGTTTGCTGAACAAAGGAATCTTATTGTGATGGTATTTGCCCATGATTTTGATATCTAGAGCTGCTTACAACATATAATTTTTTTTCATTTGATCATTTCCAGGGATTTATAGTCCACACAGAGAAGATATTACGTACTGCGAAAAAACAATAAACCTGAATCACACCAAGCTTTTCGCTGTTGAAAAAGATATAATAACAAACAAATACAATCATTATAAGAAATATTACTTTTGGCGTCGAAATTTTAGCGTCAAATCATAATTCGACGCAAAAATACGTCTCTAGCGTCGAAATAAAATATTGGACGCTGAAGGTCTAGTTCATTTGCGTCGAAAATATTTTCGACTCAAATAATATATCTGTAGCGTCGAAAATTTATATCGATGCTAAAAACTTTAACTTTTTACGTTGAATTATAATATCGACGCTAAAAATCTTATATTTAACGTCGAAAATTAATTACGACGCTAAAGAATTATGACAACCTCATTTACAATCTCATTACATTTAGCGTCGAAAATTATTTCGACGCTAAAAGCTTAAAATTTAACGTCGAAATTTCCTTCTTTGACGCTAAAGAGTTGTTAAAATCTCAAAACCACTTACACTTCTTTCTCCTCTATTCTTTCTCTTTTCAGCAACTTTTATTCACAATTTTCCTACAAATCATCAACAAAATTCCAATTTTTCGCAAGGTAATTTTTATTCCATCTTTTATTAAATTATAACTCTTAATTTTTCTTTATATTTGAATCACTCTCACTTAATTAATTTAAGTTTAATCTCTCTCAAAAATTAGAGTTTTAATTTTTTATAATCATCTTTATTATATACATTATGTTAATTAGTTAATTTGTTGTTAGTTGATTATGATGCATATATTTATTTTGTCATTAATTTATTAATTTTGTGATTGTTTAAATAAATAAATAATTAATTGGTGATGTCGATGAGTTTAATGATCGTAATTGTATTATATAAAAATAAAGATATAATTTTTTATAATATATAATAATTATAAAAATAAATATAATGTCTAATAATTATATTTTTATATCTTTATTATTAAAAAATAGGGTTCAAATTTTTTATAATTATATTTATTTATACATTATGTTAGTTAGTTAATTTGTTATTAGTTGATTATGATGCATATATGTAAGATTAGTTTATTTAATAATTAATTAATTAATTATGTGTATACTTAAATAAATATTTAATGAATTAGTGATATTGATGAGTTTAATATAATGTATAATAATTATAGTTTTATATATAGATATTTGGCTGAAATGGATAGAAATTGGATGAGCTCAGTGGATAGATTAAGTGTTGAATACCGTAATGGAGTTTATGGAATCGGAAAAGCAACACATTGATGCAGAATGTCGTGTTCGGTGTCCATATATAAATTATTTGAATAGGAAAATAAAACAATTAGATGAAGTTTACAATCATTTATACATGCTAGGAATATCACCAATCATTTATACAATCATTTATACATGCTAGAATATCACCAACTTTCCGTACATGGATTTATCATAGTGAGCAGTATAATTCTCAATCATGGTTTATTGATTCCGATGAAGGGAGTAGTAGTTACAATCAACCTACAAACGAGGAGATAACTGATGTTTTATACGACTTACAATGTTAATAAGTCGGTCATAGTGTTGGCGGTGATATACCAGTGTTAGATGAAAATGATCAAAATTTGTTTAGTCAACTATTTGAGGAGGCACAAAAAATATAATTTGAAGGTGATGTGATGTCGATCTTGAATTTCGTTGTAAAATTATTACACATTAAAGTGATGAACATAATGACCAACAAAATATTGATATGATGTTAGACTTATTTGGCCAAATGTTACCGGTTGGCAATGAATTGCCTAAGTCATATTACGAGGCAAATAAAATATTGTGTGATCTGAGAATGGAGTATGAATCCATTGATGCTTGTAAGTATGACTATGTATTATTTTTTGTCGAGTATGAATCACTTGAATATTGTCTGATATGTGGTGAAAATCGATACAAAGTTTGTGGTCTTAGGAAGAAAGTGTCTAAGAAGATATTACGATATTTCACATTAATGTCCAGGCTACAGAGGTTGTTTATGTCACGACATACATTGACTTATATGAGGTGGAATCACGAAAAGATGGTCAGTTCGGAGGGCATACTTAGACATCCTGCGGATGGAACCGAGTGGAAGGAATTTGATGATATGTACCCCCATTTCATCAAGGACCATCATAATGTCAGGTTAGACATCACCTCCAATGGTTCTAACCTATTTGGGAATATATACAATTCTTACAACACGTGGCCTGTAATTATTATTCCATATAACTTATCTCCATATAAATGTATGAAGGATTCGTTCATGTTTATGTCATTGATTATCCCCGGTCCACGTTCCCCTAGTAAATATATGAATATTTACTTGAGACCATTAATCAATGAGTTACAAATATTATGAAATGTTGGTGTGCATACTTATGATGCAGTTTCTCAGTAGTATTTTCATATGCATGCCGCATTATTATGAACCATTAATGATTTTACAGCTTATGGTTCATTGTCTGGATGGAACACTAAGGGTTATATGACATGTCTAGTTTGTGCGGGTGAAACACCTTCACAACGATTACAGAATAAAATAGGATACACATGACACATACGATTTCTTGAGTTGAGTCATCATTGACGCAGAAGTAAATTATTCAACGGTCAACCAGATCTTCGGAGTATGCCTAGTGGATTGTCTAGATTTGACATAATTTACCAACATCAACATCTCAGAGACACCACACCAGAGAAACATCCTAATAATAGAGATAAAAATTGAACAACGTCAACCTGAATAGTTGAATTGGACGAGAAAAAGTATTTTATTTGAGTTAGAGTATTGAGGGAGTCTCAGTCTACGATATAATTTGGATTTAATACATATAAAAAAAACATATGCGAGAGTTTAGTGGACACACTGTTCAACATTCCGGGTAAGACAAAATACATTAAAAATGCTAGATTGGACCTATAAGATCTTAGAATTCGCAGTGAATTGCACTTAAAGACCGTTCCTTGAGGTCTTATCAAGCCACCTGCTAGTTACATGCTAACTCAATCAGAGAAAAAATCATTTTATGATTGGTTGAAAATGGTGAAATTTTCTGATGATTACGCATCGAATATTGGACGTTGGGTTAGAGATAATATGATAACTGGGTTAAAGAGTCACGTATGTCATGTGCTTCTTGAGATTCTCTTTCCTATTGGCATTTGACCTTATCTTCCATAAAATGTATGTGACACCGTACTTGATCTATGTGGCTTCTTTAAACAATTGTATCAAATGACATTAACCATACCTGTTATTGACGAATTCGAGCGAGGAATCGTGATCATCCTATGTAAGCTGGAGCGAATATTGCAACCCTTTTTTTGATGTGATGATATATCTGGATGTGCATTTGCCATCCGAAACTAGAAGGAGAGGTCATGTTCATTACATAAGGATGTACCCCATTGAGAGGTAATATTAAATTAGAAATAATTTTTTTTTAAGTTTGATTTTACATTAAAATTAATAATCATGAAAATTATATGTAATAACTGCAGGACTTTGGGACATTACAAACAATAAGTGAGAAACAATGCACATCTTTAATTGTTATTTCGACGCTAAAGACCTTAATTATTTGTAATGAATTACTCTTATATTCAATTTATGTCTTTTCATTATATGAGTGTTCATATTATTTTTCCTTTTGCATGTTGAGTATCATTGACACTTATTAAAATATTGATTGAGAGTATAAGATAATTTATAAGTATTATAATGAAAGCATCAAACTCTATACCAAACGTAATATAAATTATTATTTAGAAAATAATATTCTGACTTTGAATTCATGTACTGAATTTATATTTTTGAGGAGAATCTTGTAAGTCGCCATCGGTCATCTTCTCTATAAGCCAGCGTTATCTTTGTGCATAGAATCGACTGTCCAGAAACATGAAGTTGGTAAATAAATATGCAGTACAATATCAATCAAGTTACCCCAATAGGCGATAAGCAATCATTCAACTTTAACGAATTTCTTTGTGTTAGCACATTTTTTATTGGCATGTGTCCGTGACAAAACAAGTTCAATTGAGTTGTATTCTTTCATGAAGATCTTTGTGCAATTGGACTGGTTTCTGGCTGATGTGCATCAGACATGCATTCGTGGTGCGTTCGTTGCAGTGTTCGAACGATTGGCGTTAGTGCTGCGTTCGTTTGTGGGTTCGAACGATTGGCGTTAGTGCTGCGTTCGTTTATGGGTTCGAACGTGTGGCGTTAGTGGCACGTTCTTTATTGGGTTCGAACGGGAGCATTCCAGAGAGCAAACGTTCGAGTCACGTTCTTGGTGGGTTCGAACGAGGTCATTCCAGAGAGCTCACGTTCGTTGTGCGTTCGATTGGTGTTCGAACGAGTCTTCACAGAAAGAGCGCGTTCGTGTTGCGTTCGAGTAACCGTTCGAACGCGACTGCGATCTGAACGCGATTTTGGCCTGCAAAACCCTAGGTTTTCACCCTACCTATAAATATAACCCTTAGCCGCCATTCTCGTGAGTTGAAATATATTCCTTTTGAGCCAAAACCTCTCAACAGCTTTCAACTCTTTTGATTTCACCTTGAAGACTCTTTGAATCTCATGTCTTCTATTTGTTTGGTGAAATCCAATCTTTGTTAAACATTCAACACAACCTAACCCAAAATCCCTAATCCTTTAGAGTTCTTTAGGAGGAGTTTTGGTAGTCGGAGTTCCGGCGTCACTGGTGAGAAAATCTACTCAGAGACTTCAGAGGTTCTGAAGAAAACCGTGGGTCGCGGGCTTGAGGAGTTGCCTTGAATTCTGAGGAGTTGCCTTGAATTCTTGCAGTATAGAGGTACTTGAGTCGGTGGAGTTGCCACTATAGGTCTTGACCATCGCTATAAGTTTTTCTCGATATAGTGGATTCGGGTGGTAGCCTATACCCGGAGTGGTTTTTTACTCGGAAGAGTTTTCCACTTCGTCACAAAAATTATTGTGTTGAATTTTGTGTGATTGATTTACCTTTCCGCAATTTACATTTCGTATTAAATTAATATTGTAGAATTTATTGTTGTTGGATATTGTGGTTGGTAGTTGTTTTTCCATAGACACGTTAATTAAGACTTGTCTCAATTAATTGTGATTATTTCCGCATAGGGTCAGAACTTAGGATAACCCCGAATTTTCAATTGGTATCAGAGCTTTAGTATTTTCAATTGGTATCAGCGCCTAAACTCGATCATTGACCCATTAGCTATGGAAAAAAGCCATCCTTTAAATTGTCCCTCATTTCTTGATGATGATACCATCACTGATTGTGATGTAGCCTTGTTTGCTAATAAGTTTAGGAAATTCCTTAAACTTAATAAGAGTGTCCATAGCAGTAATAGAGATAGGGAGGTTATGCCTAGAGAGAGTAGGCATAGCAGAAAAGAGTCTAGAGATGATAGGGGTAGTAGATCCCGTGATGTCCAATGCCATGAGTGTGAAGGCTATGGGCATATTCGACCAGAGTGCCCTACATATCTCAGAGCTAAAGGCAAGAAAGCCATGGCTGCCTCTCCTAGTGATTCATAAGGTGGTTATTCTTCTGATGAGTCTCCTAAAGGCAAGAAAAATTTTATTGCATTTACTGCTAGTGTGACTGGTGAGAGAGAGATTGTGGTTAATGATGATGATTCAGAAGTCTCTTTTGATGAGTCTGTAGTTGAGCAAAGTCTTCAGGTAGCTTATGTTGAACTGTTTAATGAGAGTTTAGTTATTAAGAAGACTAACATAGAGGTCAATAAAAGGCTGAAAGCTGTTGAGCTAGAAAAGAATGAAGCTCAAGCCAAATTTGAGCAAAGCCTTTTGATGCTTGATGACCTGGAGAAGAGGAATATGGGTCTAATTGATAAGGTCCTAGCTTTAGAGACTGAACTTGAAGATACTAGAACCCAGTTGTCTGTATTTTCTAGTGAGAATATAAATGTGGACCATATGTTAGGAATCATTTCTGAGCCTAACTGCGATAAGGCTTCTTCTTCCAAAGTTATGCCTGTAGCAGCTAAACGTGACTTAGGTAAGAAACCTGTTGTGTGTAGTCATGTTTCTCCTCATGTTGTTCCTCGTCCTGTTTCCCAACCTCAATCTAGAGGTGTTGTGGGTAAACCTCGCTCTCATATGAGGTTTGTGCCTGTGTGCCACCACTGTGGCAAGGCTGGACATATTAGGCCTAAGTGTTTCATATTGCACAAGCAAAAGAGAAGGCCTAAGAGTGTGTCTCCTAGATTTGATTCGTCAAATCTAATGTCTCAAGTTTCTGCACTAACCAAACAAGCTCAATTCTTGAGTGAGAAACTTGCTTTGTTGCCTGGGAACTCTCATGTGCATGAGGCTCCTAGAAAGGTTTGGGTGGGGAAGCAAGATGATTTCCCATTTACTTCTGCATGTCCTGATGGACATGATGAGAGTGCACTTCGGTGTAACTCTGTTTCAATGATGCACTTTTATTTTCCCATTGCATGTGTGTGTGCGTGTGCTTTATGTTCTTGCACGTTTATTTTGTTTTCACAGCATATGGGTGTGTGTGTCTTGTTTTTGTTATATGTCCCTTGGTATATAGGATGGAAACCCGGACATAAATTTCATAGCCGATTCCGAATGGACGGTAGTATGATCTGCACTCGGGATACAACTCCACATATCATTGGATGTTTTGCAAGCTGTTTTGTGTCTTTATTTTTTTTTTGCTTTAAAACTGAAAAATCAAAAAAAAAATTATATATTTTGAAAAGACCAAAAATATTTTTATGGCTTGTTAGAGCATGAATAGCATGTGCATGTGATCCTGGTATGTAGGATATATGATTATGCATGTATGATATGCTGTTATTTTTCTTGATGCTCTATATACATTAGTGTGTGTGATAAAAACCTTTGGTATATCATGTGCTTGCACCTACACATACACGGTGTTTATTTTATCAAGGCTTGGTCGCATGTATGAGTTTTTGGAATAGCAATCTAATTTCTATCATACCCTGTTTGCTCAATAGTGTGACCTTTTGACTAGATGACCTTGCTATCCCCTTTTGTAAAAGTAAAAAGAAATAAATTTTAAAAAAAAAATTGAGACTCAAGTGCAAAAGAGCCAAAATGGCCAAATTCAAAAGATAAGGGCAAAAACCCTTCACTCGAAAGAGTTATTAAATATGAGCTCATGATATTTCTGGGGTAAATAATATAGCATGCAACCAATGTTGCTTATTTTCAGGTCCTAGTGGTGCTGGGTTTGAACACCTATTTTGTGGACTTGGTTTGTTTAGAGATGGATTTCTTTGGCTGTGTCCAGCTCATAAAATAAGGTCTTAAGCCTTGATTTGTTGTGCACTTTATTTTTTCACGCAAGTGCTTTATATGCTTTGGTGTTTATGTCATATGCATAAGTGTTGTATTTAGCAGTTTTTAAAATGATGCATATTGTTTCATGTCATAAACAGCTGAATACTGACTGTGTATCATTGTATCAGCTTGAAATGCTGTTTCAGTCAGTTTTTGACAGGATTTTTATTTATCTCAGTATGTGCTTGTGTGTGCTTCATGTTATTGCATACCAATTTTTTTTCCTGTGCATTTTTCTGAGTTTTGGTTTGCTTCCCGTGTGTTATTTTGCTAACTATATGTGCCTGTTAGTGTGGGGGAGTATTTCCTGTTTTTTTATGCTCTTGCATGTGTTGTCTCATGTTCTCCTGTTATTTTTCATGTTTCTTTTATCCTTTGTCATTTCGTGACAAAAAGGGGGAGATTAATATATTAAGGGGGATAGCCTTAATATATAGGAGGGAGCCGTAGAATATCCTTTAGATATCTCCGTTTTAAGGGGAGTTAAGATTAAGGGGGAGAAGGATTTCTACTTGTACATGTATGAGATTTTTACCTGCTTTATGTTTTACTTGATTATCCCAATGCTTTTCACGGTATATTGTTGTTTGTGGATGTTTCAGGTAGCAGGTAAGTTGCTGCGGTGGCATTACTTTCAAGACTACTTTGTTAGGTGTTAGATCGAGTCCATTTGTAATAAGTCACTGTTTGATGGTTGACAGTTGACTATTTGCTTTTTGGGTCTATTACCATAGTCTTTGTATTAGGTAGTGTTTTGTCACGGAATGCCAAATGGGGAGATTGTTAGCACCTTTTTTTATTGGCATGTGTCCGTGACAAAACAAGTTCAATTGAGTTGTATTCTTTCATGAAGATCTTTGTGCAATTGGACTGGTTTCTGGCTGCTGTGCATCAGACAGACATGCGTTCGTGGTGCGTTCGTTGCAGTGTTCGAACGATTGGCGTTAGTGCTGCGTTCGTTTGTGGGTTCGAACGATTGGCGTTAGTGCTGCGTTCGTTTGTGGGTTCGAACGTGTGGCGTTAGTGGCACGTTCTTTATTGGGTTCGAACGGGAGTATTCCAGAGAGCAAACGTTCGAGTCACGTTCTTGGTGGGTTCGAACGAGGTCATTCCAGAGAGCTCACGTTCGTTGTGCGTTCGATTGGTGTTCGAACGAGTCTTCACAGAAAGAGCGCGTTCGTGTTGCGTTCGAGTAACCGTTCGAACGCGACTGCGATCTGAACGCGATTTTGGCCTGCAAAACCCTAGGTTTTCACCCTACCTATAAATATAACCCTTAGCCGCCATTCTCGTGAGTTGAAATATATTCCTTTTGAGCCAAAACCTCTCAACATCTTTCAACTCTTTTGATTTCACCTTGAAGACTCTTTGAATCTCATGTCTTCTATTTGTTTGGTGAAATCCAATCTTTGTTAAACCTTCAACACAACCTAACCCAAAATCCCTAATCCTTTAGAGTTCTTTAGGATGAGTTTTGGTAGTCGGAGTTCCGGCGTCACTGGTGAGAAAATCTATTCAGAGACTTCAGAGGTTCTGAAGAAAACCGTGGGTCGCGGGCTTGAGGAGTTGCCTTGAGTTCTTGCAGTATAGAGGTACTTGAGTCGGTGGAGTTGCCACCATAGGTCTTGACCATCGCTGTAAGTTTTTCTCGATATAGTGGATTCGGGTGGTAGCCTATACCCGGAGTGGTTTTTTACTCGGAAGAGTTTTCCACTTCGTCACAAAAATTATTGTGTTGAATTTTGTGTGATTGATTTACCTTTCCGCAATTTACATTTCGTATTAAATTAATATTGTGGAATTTATTGTTGTTGGATATTGTGGTTGGTAGTTGTTTTTCCATAGACACATTAATTAGGACTTGTCTCAATTAATTGTGATTATTTCCGCATAGGGTCAGAACTTAGGATAACTCCGAATTTTCGCTTTGCATTATACAACCTTCCATCCGAGTTTCTCCAATCATGATTATTGTTATTTTTAAAATTTTCAAAGAGAAATAATAAATATTCCAATTAGTTGATCAGCCTCCGGAATCCAGCAGCCTGTAGTGGATCAAGGGCCCTCTCTAAGAATTTTTTCAACAGGAAGAATTATAACAACAGAGTCTTGGCGACTGTTCAATTGCTTGCAGTCATAAACAAGTTGGCAAAAACTGGTCCTACAAATGTTACCTTCAATTGACACTGTTTAGAGAAAAAACCAAATATCTAGTGAAATGACACATGACCAGACGAAGAGGATTCCGAGACTTCCTGTCAGAATCAGTCTTTAAGACCAGTCATCAGAGTTTGACAACAGAACCCACCATTATAGTCTAAAGTCAAAACCTCTATCAGAGTCTGACGTCAGGACCTATCATCAGAGTCCGATAGTAAGATCTCCAACATGGTCTAAATTCAAGACTCAATAGTGGGTAGTCCATACCAGGTTTGACTCCCACGAAAGCAAGCACGAATCACACAAGTATTAGACCTGAGATATCATCTATTTGATAACACGAATCTTCTAAAAAAGAAATCAAACAACCAATTTTCAATTTCTTGAAGTTGGATAATCATCCAAAATAGAGAAGTTACGAGATTCTAGTGAGTGAGCCAGTTAGTGATAAATGTGAATAAAATATAACCGTTGTCAGTTTATTTTATTGTAACAAGCTAGTATAAATAGTACAAAAATCCATAGGGCAATGGATCGACATTTGGATAATCAAGCAATAAGAGAACACTTTTTATCAATTTTTATATTTTTACTTTAGTTTCTAGTATTTGTAGAATTTACTGTACAAACAGACACTAAAAGCAGCAATTTACAGAATGATTTTCAACAATGGGGGTCTAAGTCAGAACATCTTCCAAGGCACGTAGAATAGAATGTCAAGTCTTTTCTAGCATTAGCTAGAAAAATGGACAGCTTACAACTCGCAGGAATCTTTCTCTGTCTATAAATTCCCTGCACCATTTTTTATTTGTTGTGCCAATTCAAAGATTCTTCCGAAAAGTTTCAGATTCTCGTAGATACTATGGTTTTCACAAACAAATGCCAGTGTTTCTCTTTGGCTTCTCTCTTTATTTTAACCATTTGGGCCATTCATGCTTCATGCCGCCCTCTCAATGAGGAGTTTATGCTTCAGAGGCATGAGCAGTGGATGGCTCAACATGGCCGTGTCTATAAAGACGCTGTCGAAAAAGAGAGACGCTATAAGATTTTCAAAGACAACGTTGAATATATTGAAAACTTTAACAATAATGGTGTCGACCGTGGATATAAGCTTGGTACTAATATATTTTCAGACCTTACCAATGATGAATTTCGCGATATGTATACTGGCTATAAGAGGAGACAGTCCTCAAACGTTATGCCCATTTCAGAAACCACAAATCCAGCATATTTGAACTTAACTGCTGTGCCAACTAGCATGGATTGGAGAACAAAAGGAGCTGTGACTCCTGTCAAGGACCAAGGCCGCTGCGGTAAGTAACAAGTTAGCACAAAGGCAGTGTTATTATTATTATTATTTTTTTTTAGGTGTGTGGTGCCCCTTATTGTTTGTTATTGTCAATACACAGGGTGTTGCTGGGCATTTTCAGCAGTGGCAGCTATGGAAGGAATAACACAAATCAAAACCGGCAAGTTAATTTCATTATCAGAGCAAGAGCTTGTGGATTGTGATCTTCAGGATTCAGGTTGTGAAGGTGGTCTCATGGACACTGCCTTTGAGTTCATAAAGAGCAACCGTGGCTTGACCACAGAGGCTAGTTACCCTTACGAGGGAAATGATGGAACTTGCAAGACTAAGAAGGCAGCAGCTAGAGCAGCCACAATAACTGGGTACAAAGATGTGCCAGCGAATAACGAGAAGGCGTTGTTGCAAGCTGTGGCAAGCCAACCAGTTTCTGTGGCCATTGAGGGTAGTGGCTACAACTTCCAGCTTTACTCAAGTGGGATCTTCAGAGGTGATTGTGGCACATATTTAAACCATGCTGTTACAGCAATTGGGTATGGGACAGGTTCTGGTGGAAGTAAGTATTGGTTGATTAAGAATTCTTGGGGCACAGGGTGGGGTGAGAGTGGATACATGAGGATTCAGAGAGATGTTGCTGCTAAAGAAGGACTCTGTGGCCTTGCCATGGAGGCTTCTTATCCAACTGCATGAAAAAAGAATGATGGTTGGTGTTATTCTAAATTTGTATGTTCAAAGATTCACACGTCATCTGTGTGTACAGTTATTGGTGCTGCATAAAATTAAAAGTCTCATGTGTCAATATCATCTACTTTGAAATCAGCCTTTTCTATTATTGTCAATCAAGCAAAAGAAAAGAGAGACGGAATAAATGTCCAGTCAGTGTAAATGTATAAACTGTCACCTGTTTGGTCTCTCCAAGTACTAGAGAGCAATTTCAGCAATAAAATTTGTTTATATTTGATTTTAAGTTTCCACTTATTCTTTTGAAAGGAATCCATCAAGATTCTAATTAGAATCTGAGTTTATATCACTTATTTTTAATGGTTGATTCAGTATTAACTCAAGTCAACACTAAATCATAATCTATCAATCAAAGCTTTTAGACACGTAATCACTACAGCATTAATTATTTCAGGAAATAATAGATGAGAGACATTAACAGTAAAATTGCTTGGAGATTTTATAGTGTGTTTCCCAAGCCTAAGGATATGAAATATACCGATGCAAATTTCCTAACTTCAATTATTTCATTATGCATGCAGACAATATTGAAAAAAATTCAAATGAGAAGCATCATAGCGCACTGGGACCTGTTGATTGCAACTAATCATTATACATATCTCCGCTCTCAGGAGGTGTAACTTGATGATAAAGAATTTAGAACTCCATTGTTAGGTCCTGGTTCGAGTTTAAGGGTGCATTTCTTATAAGAACTTAGGACAGACGAGATTTTATCTGTTTCCCTTAAATCCGGATCGGATAATCTGACGGGATAGTTTTTTTTTAAAAAAAATTACATACCTCCATAATCATGTAGTGGCAAGTCTAAGTCATGACAATTTTTCTGTTAGGATGTAATTGAATCGCGGAGCCCACTTCTTTGATCCTAAACGTGCAGTCGTGGAACAATTATATATTAAGCCTGAATGAAACTCCTCCACTATAAGAAAATATCGAATTAGCGATGAAAAATAGCGACGGACTAATCCGTTTCAACAATTAGAAACGGAATAGCGAATGAATTGAAATGAATTACAGCATTAGTCACGGAATTTAACGACAGGATAAAATTCCATAAAATAGTGGCGGTAATAAAATCTCGGGAAAAAAATGACGGATTATTGAATCTGTCTCTATTTATAGCGACAGAATTCATATTCCGTCTCTAAATAAAGACGGAACTGAGACATAATGTAATTTCGTCTCTAAATAGAGACGGAATGTGCATTCCGTCGCTATTTAGTGACGGAATTAATATTCTCACTCTCACTCTCGGTCGCTCTAAATCTTAGTCTCACTCGCTCCTCGCCCCTCATACTCTCACGAAGAAGCCAGATAATTCAATTTTCTTCTTATTTTTCTTTTTTCTTTTGACGGAAAATGAGAGAAAAAATTGTTAATGTTCTGTCATGATATAGATGATGATAATAGTGGGTTTGAATTTTTCTCTTTGAGAAAGAAAAACATATGTTTCTTGTCATGAATTTTTGTTCTTTCTATTGGACAGTTTATGAAAACTTGTTAACCGAGTAAATTGTTGAAGACAGCTCTGTGAGCTGTGCATGAAGACTTCACGCAGAAGAGAACAACAAGCACCGAAAGCTAAGTTGAAAACTTTGGCAAATTGGCAGCATGCTCCAGCTTGCATGCAAAGCGTGTCTAAGACGTGTGACACTGTTCACGCGTCTATGACACTATAAATTGAGCCTTTTATTGCTTTGTAAAATCATCCCAGAAATCCCAAACGTGAGAGTAATAGAGAGTAATTAGTGTGAGAGTTTTTTGTAAAGCTTAGGTTATAAAACTTTGTAATTCTTTTGTTTGTAATATAAAAGAAGAGTTTTCTCTCCAATCACCTCTATTCGTGTGTGTTTAATCACAACAAGTGGTATCAGGAGCTAAGGTTCCACGGTGGGATCCCAAAACTCGGTAACAGAGATTCGGTTCGAAAAGTCGGTTCCGAAAAAGTTGTCGAAAATCGATTTTGAGCATACCATCAGACTTTTCACGGCGAGACGAGTACAGTGGTATTTTTCGGCGATCCAACGGAGGTCCCAGTCAGCCGCACGCGCCAACCAGCAGCTGCTCCACGCGCGCCCACTCGCACACGCGCCAGCCGAAGGTTGAAGACGTTGAGTCAGCCGCCACGTCAACGCCACGTCAGCAGACCCTGCACAGTCAGCAGCCCAGTCAGCAGGACACGTCAGCAGACCAGTCAGCAGCCACGTGTGCATCCAGTCAGCGCCACGTGTCTGCCATGTCAGCGGTGTCCGGTAAATTTCAGATAGGTTCCTGAACTTTCTGGAAATTATATTTTAGCCCATATACTTTCAGAAATTTTCAATTTAGTCCCTGAAATTTTTAGAAATTGCAATTTAGTCCCTGAACTTTTTCATAATTGCACTTTGGCCTCTGAACATTCAGAAATTGCACTTTGACCTCTGTTATTTCTGAAATTTGCAAATTGGTCCCTGTGTCGGATTTTGACAAAAGAAGTATCATTTCCACCATTTTCGACCATTCCAGACGCAACGATGAGGTCCGTTTTTTAAAATTCTGCTTAGAATTTTTATGATGGAATGGGGCAACTGAAAAATGGTTTTGTTAATCAGTACAAACTATTTCACATGGAGATGAAGGATAAAAGACCTTATGTATGTGAAGGACTATGATGGATCGATATTTCTGGAGCAGAAACCAGAAGGAATGACTGATGAGAAGTGGGCTAATCTTCACCAGAAAACATGCAGTACTATTCGTCAGTGGATCGACAATAGTATCGTCAACCATGTCAGTGAAGAAACAAATGCACGTGTCTTATGGAGAAAGCTGGAGGAACTTTTTCGAGCAAAGACTGACAACAATAAGCTGTACTACATCAAGAAAATGATGGGGTTGAAATACCAGGAAGGTACAGCTGTGGCAGACCACATCAACGATTTCCTCGAAACCATGAAGAAATTGTCTGGATTGGGCATAGACTTCGGAGATGAGGTAAATGGCTTAATACTCCTTAATACGTTACCAGAATCTTGGGAAACGTTCAGATATACGGTGATAAATTCAGCCGCAGATGGGAAAGTCACTATAGAGATGGCGAAAACCAGGATCTTCGAGGAATAAAAGAGGACGAGAATGCAGTAGTCAGCATCAACCTCAGAAGCTCCAGTGACAGAAAAGAACACCAGAAGAGGGAGAAGTAAAATCCGAGGCCCATGGAGATCATACAAGAACCGGGGGAAATCAAGAACGAATGATATTGAGTGCTATCACTGTAAGAAGAAAGACCATATGAAGAGGGATTGCTACAAACTGAAGAACAAGCAGTCCAGGAGAGATGGTGACTCTAACCAAGAAAGAGTTGCTACTACCACCGAAAAGACCTCCAAAGAATTTTGTATAATATACGAAGAAGATGTTGTGAATCTTGCCAGCCACGAGACCAGTTGGGTGATAGATAGTGACGCATCCATACACGCCACATCTCGCAGAGACTTTTTTCATCTTACACACCAGGAGACTACGATGTTGTAAGGATGGGGAATGACGGACAGTCCAAAGCCGTCGGTATTGGAGACATCTGCCTTGAAACAGACAACGGGAGAAGGCTAGTGTTGAAGGGAGTCAAGCACATCCCAGACATCCGGTTAAACCTGATCTCAACAGGCAAGCTGGATGATGAAGGTTTCTGCAGCACCTTTAGTGACGGCACCTGGAAGCTCACTAAAGAATCAATGGTCGTGGCACGAGGTAAGAAAGATTCAACTCTGTATTTGATGCATGCTAAGCTTTCAAATAGTAGCATAAATACAGTTAACAGTAATGAGGTAGCTGAGTTATGGCACAAAAAGCTCGGTCACATGAGTCAAACAGAGATGGAGATACTACGCAGGCGGAATGTTCTTCCCGAATTGAAGAACTCACACTTACAGAAGTGTGAACATTGCATGGCTGGAAAGCAGAACAGAGTATCCTTCCAGAGCTCCCCGCCTCATCGGAAACCAGAGGTATTTGACCTCATACATTCAGATGTATACGGTCTGATGCAGACGAGAACACTTGGTGGGTCACTGTACTTTGTGACATTCATAGACGATCATTCAAGGAAGATCTGAGCATACAACTTGAAGAGAAAAGATCAAGTGTTGGAAGTGTTCAAAGAGTTTCACGCTCTGGTGGAGAGAGAACCGGTAAGAAACTCAAATGCATCAGAACAGACAACGGTGGAGAATACATAGATCTGTTTGATCAGTACTGCAAGATGCAAGGAATCCGACATCAAACGACATCTCCGAAGACACCTCAGCTGAATGGCCTAGCTGAGAGGATGAACAGAACCTTGTGCGAAAGGGTCAGAAGCTTGCTGTCACAAGCCAAGATGCCGAAGACATTTTGGGGGGAGGCACTCAACACAACAGTACATGTTTTGAACATGTCCCCAACGATCGCACTGAAAGGTAATGTTCCTAACCAAGCCTGGACAGGTAAAGAAGTGTCTTATGAACACTTCTTTTTCTTTGGGTGCAAAGCTTATGTACACATCCCAAGGGACGAGAGATTCAAGCTTGATGCAAAGACGCAACAGTGTGTCTTTATTGGCTATGATCAGGATGATTTCGGCTACAAATTGTATGATCATGTGGAGAAGAAAATTGTCAGAAGCCGAGATGTTATCTTCGTCGAAGACCAGACCATAGAAGATATCAGAAAGGAATTGAAGACAATGACCCAGCAATACAGAAATGTGAATCCAGAACCTCATACACCGGTGCCAGTACGAGTTGAAGATGAGGTTCCCAGATATGAGGGTACAAGTGATGAAGCTCCCAAAGATGATGATCATGATCAACCACCAGTACCAGAAGCTACACCAACAGTTCCACAGAGAAGGTCTGACAGAGAGAGGTGACCTTCAACCAAATACTCTGCATATGAGTATGTGCTGCTTACTGACGGGGGAGAACCCGAGAGCTACAAGGAGGCTATGGAAACAGAGGACAGAGAAAAGTGGGAGGAAGCCATGCAAGATGAGATGAAATCTTTGCATGACAATCACACTTTTGAGTTGGTGAAATTGCCAAGAGGCAAACGGGCTTTGAAGAACAAATGGGTGTACAGAGTGAAGCAACATGAGCATACTTCACAACCCCGATACAAAGCCAGATTAGTTGTCAATGGATTTAATTAGAGGAAATGCATTGACTTTGATGAAATCTTCTCTCCAGTTGTGAAGATGTCATCCATCAGAGTGGTACCCAGCTTAGCAGCAAGCCTCGATCTGGAAGTTGAGCAGATGGATGTCAAGACCGTATTTATTCACGGAGATCTGGAAGAAGAAATTTACATGGAGCAACCAGAAGGCTTTAGAATCAGCGGGAAAGAGGACTATGTGTGCAGACTCAGGAAAAACCTATACGGTTTGAAACAGGCACCGAGACAGTGGTACGTGAAGTTCGAGTCAGTTATGGGGGAGTAGGGATACAAGAAGACCATTTCAGACCATTGTGTCTTCGTTCAGAAATTTTCTGACGATGACTTTATCATCTTACTGATGTATGTAGATGATATGTTGATAGTTGGCCGGAATCAATCGAGGATTGATAATTGAAGCAGCAACTGAGTAAGTCTTTTGAGATGAAAGACTTGGGGCCAACTAAACAGATTCTTGGCATTAGGATCGGCCGTGATCGGAAAGCCAGGAGATTATACTTGTCACATGAGGAGTACATCGAGAAAGTACTTCAGAGATTCCAGATGGACAAGGCTAAAGCGGTTAGCACTCCTCTTGCTACCCATTTTAGATTGAGTACACAACAGAGTCCCTCTAATGAGACAGAGAATGAGGAACTGAAACAGGTTCCATACACCTCAGCAGTGGGAAGTCTTATATATGCCATGGTGTGCACGAGGCCAGACTTAGCACACGCAGTTGGATTGGTCAGCCAGTTTATGTCAAACCCAGGACGGGAACACTGGAATGCCATCAAATGGATTATGCGGTATCTACGAGGCACATCCAAGATGAGATTATGTTTTGGAAACAGCGACAAACCAGTTTGATGGGCTACACCGATTCAGATATGGCAAGAGATGTGGATACCCGAAAGTCTACTTCGGGGTATCTGATTACTCTCTCAGGTGGAGCTGTGGCATGGCAGTCTAGGTTGCAGAGATGTGTTGCACTTTCTACAACAGAGGCAGAATTCATTGCAGTTATAGAAGCTTGAAAGGAATTGTTATGGATGTAGACATTCGTCCAGGAATTGGGTTTCAAGCAGGAGAAGTACATTTTGTACTGCGATAGTCAGAGTGCTATCTATCTCGGTAAAAATTCCACCTTTCATTCGAGGTCAAAACATATCGATGTGAGGTATCACTGGATACGGGACGTCCTGAGCTCAAGGCTGATAGAACTCAGGAAGATTCACACCGACGACAACGGTGCCGATATGTTCACCAAGGTTTTGCCGAAGGAGAAGCTTGAAATCTGTCGTGCCATAACCGGAATGACAAAACTCTCCACATAGTCAAAGTGGGGAGATTTAGAGAACTACGATTGGCTTGATCCCAACTCAGGATACGTAGGCAGTCATACAGATGCAGCAAGGGGAGGATCCGATTTGAATGATTGATGGTCGGCTCAGATTTTGGGTAAATCTTCACCGATGGGGAGATTTGTTGAAGACAGCTCTGTGAGCTGTGCATGAAGACTTCATGCAGAAGAGAACAACAAGCACCGAAAGCTAAGTTGAAAACTTTGGCAAATTGGCAGCATGCTCCAGCTTGCATGCAAAGCGTGTCTAAGATGTGTGACACTGTTCACGCGTCTATGACACTATAAATTGAGCCTTCCATTGCTTTGTAAAATCATCCCAGAAATCCCAAACGTGAGAGTAATAGAGAGTAAAGTGGTGTGAGAGTGTTTTGTAAAGCTTGGGTTATAAAGCTTTGTAATTCTTTTGTTTGTAATATAAAAGAAGAGTTTTCTCTCCATCACCTCTATTCGTGTGTGTTTAATCACAACATAAAAAGCACTGTTAATTTTATTTTTCATTTTTGATCTCCATTTTATGGGTTTTTGGAGGTATAGAACTTTTAAATGTTCCAAATACAGTGTGGTCAGTGGTGAGAAGGGAGGAGGAATTTATCAAGATAATCTATTGATACGAGGCTGTTATCGTTTTTTTTTTTTTGGTTAGAAAATTCCCTTAGATTTGTCTTACTGCAGCCTTGTCTGAAGCTGTAATTCAGACAGATTTTTTGACAATTTTTTTCTGATCCGGTTTCCATTTGAAGATGTCCAACAGAATGACAGGTTTGATCTTGTAGTGATCTTGTAGTGCTCGAGTCGAGCATCCATGATCAAGAATCCACAGCTTCTAAGTTCTATCAAACTTCATTGATGATTTCCGAGTATGAATGCCCTTTCTTCATCAAGACTTCAATCTAAAATTTTGCCTAAAGAATTTGGAGACAAATAAAAACACAATAAAATATAATATCCTCATTGACGAGACCACCGTCAGTTAAGAATAGAAGATCATATGATGCAATCTATTACCTGGGACATCATAAGTGCTACAAAAATCCCAGCAGTGCAAGGATGCAATGAACTCAAGTCACCTTTGGGTCGTGCGGCTCAAGCACATTCACCAACTTTCCACATCTTAGATACCCACTGTGTTTGGAGCTTTGCCCGTTCGGGTAAAATAACAGCGTCATTCAGCTAAAAGTAGGGGTACGTGATAGAAAAATCTGAGCTCGATCCGATCAAATTTTTATTCATAAAAAAAAATCATTTTTAAATAATCTGACCCAATCTATTACCACTCCTAGCTAAAAGGTCTTTAACAACGATAAAGGGTTATAGTGTTCCGCATACAGTGATATCAACTTCCATAATATCGACGTCCAGCCAAAACTACACTGTGAATTTCACTCCCACTGGCAACATCTCATAGCACTCATACAAAATGTCCATACAATTGGATAATATGAGGCACTATATGCTGCTTCAAACTTCTTCCAATCCTCGGACAGTGAGCTGTACACAGCCAACTAACCCTATCAAAGACAAAGTACAGACATTCAAACAGATCAAAACTAGACTAATGAATAAGTACACCCCGAAGCAATGTGCCTTAGTGATAAAGAGGTTTAAGATTTTGTTGTCGGGTTCCGAATTCGAGTCTAGGGTTGTATTTCTTGTAAGCGTCTGAGACAGTCGGAAATTTTACATACTCCCTTAAAGCCCAAGTCACGTGGTTTGACGGCAGAATTTCCAACGTTTCCAAAAAAATAAAAAAGAATAATGAATAAGTACATTGTCCAAATAATAATCATAAAAACAACAGGAGTGAAACGAAAGAAAAAACCTTTGTTGAGCTTAAGATGTTGTTTGATACAATTCCTGTTATGCACTCAAAAGTATTCTTGTAAGCCAAAATCTTCACTCATTCCATTCTCTGTATCCCTTCTAAATCTCCATGAACAGCAGCAAGTAATATGCCTAAAGTTCCACAAAAAAGAATAGTGAGAGATCATAAAATTAACATAGCATATGAGAGAAACTCTCTGTTATAATCACACAAGCTACTGAGCTTCCCTCGCTCCCCAAAAATGTCACTCATGTACTTCTACTCCAATGTGGTGGCGAAGGTAAGAGGAGAACCTAGAGCAACTGACCAACCCAAGGCAACATCTGTAGCCCTACCACCAACATCGTGCAATGACTTTGAGACATTGATAGCATTTGGAAAATTAGATTACACGCACACTGTAGGCATTGCATTTTCGCATGTGAAACCCGATGATGAGTCTCATTTGGAGGCACTACCTTTTGAGTCATGAAAGCCGCGGGAAACGGATATCGGAAGGGGGAATTCAGGATAAACAAGCTCACTGTCTTCGTTGGTGCTGCGTTCGTTACTCCGTTCGAACCTCGTGCAG
>SKCR01003585.1:0-38002 GCA_019454045.1 Zanthoxylum bungeanum
AAAATGATGAGAGTGCAATTTCCTTGTCACATAGTTAATTTGCTACAACAACACAATGATCTGTGCAAATAGTGACGCTATGGGTCATTTTGTCCACAGTATTATGTAATTGGGTAGAAGTAGAATAGTGCTAGCCGGGGAGAGGAAAGGAGTGATTTGTTCTAGGAACAAATTGTTATATATCCATCCGCATATCACTATTATTTTACTTTACGCGGTTTATGATGTTTTAGAAGCATGCTTAAGGGTGTATGATGATGAGACCTAACAGATAAATTAATTGGTAGCAATTACGCGAAAATCCCTCAAACAATATTAAGCGATTTTCCTTCCGTTGAGTGATTCTTTCTCAAGATCCGAAATTGGCATTGGTTTGTTGGCCAAAGTCAAGACCTTTGTCAATTGAGGATGTGTTTGAATCATGAGAGTTTTGTTCCATATCGGTGTCTTGTCCAAGTTGTGATTTGTTGGCCAAAGTCAAGATCACTTCTTGTCCATCGACATTGATTACGAAACTTTCCATGTCAATGGATCCCGCTTAACTGGAATCATTAAGTTTGTTGTGCCAAAGCAAAGACTTAGTTGATTCAGAGGAAAAGGTTAGGAAAATGTATTGGATACATTGACATATGTATTAGATATATATGTTTCGGACTTGGATGTCCACCTACCGGATCTAGGAATTGGATGGGATCCAATTGATCTTCGAGATCTACCTAGTTAAATATCATATAACTTGTTGGCCAAAGTCAAGGTTGTGTGTTATTTAACGGGATCCTAGCCCACTAGGAAATTGGATTTCCCGAGTACTCGACAGAGGGTTAGAGACTTGTAGAAAATAGTGGGAGGCTAGTCTTGAATTTGCAATTTCTTTCAGATACTTAGCTTTACGCGCTTACAAAATTTATTTCGTCAATATTTTAACATTAGTTGGACTAATAAAATGTTATTTTTCATGTAACAGTTTGACTGTACCCATATATCGTTAACTAGATAGTTGGACTATCGTAGTTAAGATGGCTAACAAAGGAAATGTCCGAGACATAATCATGGGTGATAATGTATTTAAGGGCACGAACTTGCTGACTGGGAAATGAACCTGAGGATAGTCCTTGGGGCAGAGAGGCTGTTGTACACCATACAGAGACCTCTCGGGCCGAGGCCCACTGAGCCACTTGAGCTGGAGTTATGGAGAACTCATAGCGATGATTGTGATACAACTCAGTCGATTATGCTTGCTTCCATGACTCAACACTTTCGTCGCCAGAATAGGGACTTGGATCCTTATAATATGATGGCTAGACTAAAGGATCTTCACCGCACTAATAAGCGGATGGAGAGGTATGAGTTGGTGAAGAAACTATTTCGCTCCCGTATGACTGATGGCGCTTCAGTTGAGGCCCACGGGACTCAAATGATAGCTGACATTGATGAGCTGGCCAAGATGGGAATAGTCTTGGAGGCTGAGCTGACTGTAGACATGCTTTTACAGTCACTTCCCGATACTTGGAAGCAGATTGTCATCAACTACAAGTTGATGGATACGGACGATACTCTTGGAGAGCTATTGTCCATTCTTAAGGAGTCAGAGAAAGAGCTTCTTAAAGGCAACAAGCGCGAGGCGCACTTTGCATCGACCTCTCAGACGTCAAGGGCTGGGCCCAAGGCAACTGGAGGGGTGAAAAATAAGAAGCGTAAGAACAAGGGCAAGGCCAAGATGCCGATGGCTTCTGGGAAGCCAAGGAACAAGTCACAAGACATATGCCTTAACTGCGGCAAAAGAGGTCACTGGAAGCGTGACTGCCGCATGAACAAGGCGATCAGAAGGGAGATCAAGGCGGGCAAGGCACCGACCTCTGGTATGTGTTATTGAAATAAACATGGCTACTTCTAGTTTTAAAAATTGGATTTTTGATTCTGGTTGTGGTTCTCATATATGTACTGATGTGCAGGATCTGCAGAACAGCAGGACTCTGGCTTCAGGGGAGATTGATCTACGAGTTGGAAACGGAACTCCTGTTGCTGTTTTGGCCGTGGGCACTTTTGTATTAGAACTGCCCTCGGGGCATGTACTTAAACTAAATGACTGTTATTATGTACCTAGTTTGACTAGGAATATTATATCTGTATCTTTGTTAACCGAAATGGGTACACTTTTGTATTAGAAACACTGGGTGTTATTTATATAAAAATGATGCAGAAATATGCACTGCAGTTGCAAATAATGGTCTTTATATTTTGAATATAAATGAATCTCCTACATATAAATTAACAAACAAAAGGCTTTAAAAAGAGTGATCCAAATGATGAAACTTATATGTGGCATTGTCGTCTGGGACACATTAACAAGACTCGCATATCCACACTTTCGAAGAGTGGGTACTTGGACGGATTTGATCCAAATTCATATGACGTCTGCGAATCTTGCTTATTAGGTAAAATGCCTAAATCACCTTTTAGCGGTAAAGGTGAACGTGCCACTGAACTGTTAGCCCTCGTTCATAGTGACGTTTGTGGGCCCATGTCTAGCCAGGCTAGAGGTGGATATCGATACTTCGTAACCTTTACCGATGATGCATCACGTTACGGTTATGTGTATCTAATGACGCACAAGTCGGAAACTTTTGAGAAATTCAAAGAGTTTCGACACGAAGTTGAAAAACAAACAGGCAAGAGTATTAAGACATTACGGTCGGACCGTGGTGGCGAATACTTAAGTAATGAGTTTCAAGATTACCTGAAAGAATATGGTATTCTTTCACAGTGGACTCCTCCTGGAACACCACAATTAAATGGTGTGTCCGAAAGGAGAAACCGTACCTTGTTGGACATGGTAAGGTCGATGATGAGTCGCACTGAGCTGCCAATTTCCTTCTGGGGATATGCATTAAACAGTGCAGTTCTTATTTTGAATAAGGTTCCGTCAAAGTATGTTGAACAGACACCATATGAGATATGGACAGGTAAGAAACCGGGTTTCTCATTCCTGAAGATTTGGGGTTGCTGGGCATACGTTAAACGTTTGGAAGGTACCAAACTTGAACCCAAATCAGATAAATGCCTATTCGTTGGATATCCTAGGGAAACCAAAGGATATTACTTCTATCACCCACAAGAGAACAAAGTATTTGTTGCTCTACATGCGGTTTTCCTTGAGAAGGAATTCCTAAATGCAGTGTTTAGTGGGAAGAAGAAAGTAGAACTCGATGAAAGTCGTAATGATGATACTATTCTTGGCAATGAATTATCAACGGAACATGAACAGTCCATCTGGGATGAGACTGAACCACAATCTTCAAATACACAAGGACCGCGTAGGTCGGAGAGAGTCAGGGTAATACCTGAGAGGTATGGATTCCTGATCTTACCTCACGTAGATATTAATCTTATTGAGGATACTGAACCGGCTACGTATGAGGAAGCGATACAAGGTATCGAATCCGCTTTATGGCAAGAAGCCATGAAGGCCGAAATGGATTCCATGTATACCAACCAAGTTTGGACACTGGTTGTTGATGCACCAGAAGGCGTAAAGCCTATCGGATGCAAATGGGTCTTCAAGAAGAAGACTGACATGGATGGCAACGTACAAACGTACAAAGCTAGGCTTGTAGCGAAGGGATATCGTCAACGACTTGGAGTTGATTATGACGAAACCTTCTCACCCGTTGCCATGATTAAATCCATTCGGATAATGCTTGCAATAGCTGCATATTACGATTACGAAATATGGCAGATGGACGTTAAAACCGCTTTCCTTAACGGAAACCTTTCGGAGGATGTTTATATGCAACAGCCTGACGGTTTTATCGTACCTAGACTTGCAAACAAGGTTTGTAAGTTAAATCGGGCCATTTATGGACTGAAGCAAGCATCGCGGTCATGGAACCAACGTTTGATGAGATCATAAAAGAATATGATTTCATTCAAAACGAAGTTGACCCTGTGTATATAAGAAGGTTAGTGGGAGTGCACTGACTTTTATTGTCCTTTATGTCGACGATGTATTGCTTATCGGCAATGACATTCCCATGTTAACGTCGGTGAAAGCTTGGCTTTCATTGAAATTCTCCATAAAAGATCTGGGAGAAGCAGCTTTTATTCTAGGAATAAAGATCTACCGGGATAGATCTAGAAAGCTTCTTGGACTCTCCCAGAGTACATATATTGATAAAGTGTTGAAGAGATTCAACATGGATCAGTCCAAGAGGGGACTGTTACCAATATCACATGGCGTCTATCTATCTAGGGACATGTGTCCTAAAACACAAGATGAGAGAGACAACATGAGTCGGACTCCGTTCGCCTCGGCAGTCGGATCGATCATGTATGCCATGATATGTACACGACCTGATGTGTCCCATGCTTTGAGCATGTGCAGTCGATATCAGGCCGATCCAGGTAAAGATCACTGGATGGCGGTTAAGAGTATCCTTAAGTATCTTAACAGAACTAAGGATGCTTTCTTAATCTATGGAGATGGAGAACTTGAGGTATCTGGGTATACCGATGCAAGTTTCCAACCGATAGAGACGACTTTAAGTCGCAATCTGGGTACATATTTTGTTTGAATAAGGAGCAGCAGTAGCAGTGAGCTGGAAATCTTCCAAGCAAGATACTGTTGCCGATTCAACAACTGAAGCGGAGTACATTGCAGCAGCTGAAGCAGCAAAAGAGGCAGTTTGGATCCGTAAATTCCTAATTGGATTAGGAGTAGTTCCGTTAGCAGCTGAGCCCGTTCCATTGTATTGTGACAATAGCGGGGCTATAGCACAGGCTAAGGAACCAAGGTCTCATCAACGATCCAAACATGTTCTTCGACGATTCCATCTGATTCGAGAGATCATACATCTGGCGATGTGAAGATCGAAAAGATCGCATCAGAGGATAATATTGCAGATCCGCTGACGAAAGCTATTCCTCGGGAAAAGTTTGAGCGACATGTACATAGTTCATGTATTAGATGCTTGAGTGACTGGCTATAGGCCAAGTGGGAGATTGTTAGACAGTTATGACCCATAGCGTCACTATTTTGTAAATGATATTGTATTATTATACAAAATTAACTATGTAGTAATGAAATTGCCTTTTACCGTTTTGTAATTTATTTACTTTGATATATAAATGGTAAAAGTCCCTATGATTAATTCCGGATTGAGATGATATGAGACAGTATCAATCCATAAAGGTTTAATCATTAAATATCCCTAGTCGTAGTATTATCGAGATTGGACATCGATAATGCGGAATAGACTAGTACTGCACTTGTGCGTGTTGTGAGGGCACAACAGCATAGTTCTCATATATTTGAGTATTGGATACTTATGCAAGTGCGGTAGGAGGTTGTGTTTTACCGATGGTACGGAAAACAGCTTCGCTCTGGATAGACCCCGCGGAATCCCATTGGTAGTATGTCTGCGTGTCTATGGGAGTCCGCTTCAGGGTAGGTGCATATGGTCTTAACCTGAGACTTGCATCGCTAGTACTTGCGACAATCGGTAGACTTTAGTTTTGGTCGTCCAGGGCTTTAACAGGTTCTGTGTACACCTCTTCTAGGTTTATCGGGAATCGTAGTGTATTGGGTGTGATGTCAAGACGGAAGTATCACTTCAGACATATGGAGATGATGATCGCGCAGGATACAGAACTAGTACTCTATAATGGTTGCAACCATCGGGATAATATGACAAGGTCAGGATTATCCGATTCAAAGAGACTAGTTGCTTGATGTCCGATATATGTATCGTACGGGGCAGACACATCTCCAGCCCCAGGCCTTACATGTGATCATCCGATACTGGATCAGTATACACAATACTACGGTATACTACGCCTGTTATAGATCTTATATTCCAGTAAGAATATTTCTAGAGAATTGGGTAGACATGGCGTTTTGCTAGAGGCTAACCTTGTCTTATAAATCGGTAAAAACGTAGTACTTGGTACGTACGTGTTCGGATAGTTCGACAACCGGATTTACTGCCAACATATCTAGAGGTCTTTTGGGTCGCTTCCCGAAGATTCACCAATGACGTATGATTCGAACTAAATTAATCTTGGATTAATTACGGAGAGACTTTATCTTGGATAAAGTACTATACATAGAGAGAGAACGATTAATTTGGAATTAATCGTAAAATTATTATATTCGATATAATAATCGAAATTCGATTTTGACGCGAAATTAAAATTAGATTTTAATTCGGGCAAACGAGTTAATTTAGAATTAATTCGTTAGCGACGTAAATAATAATTTCGCTAGGCGCAATTATTTATTTAAATCCTATTTAATTAACGTCGCGACGAAAGTTCAGTATTTCGGAAAAATCGAACCCGAACGCGTGAGTGCGCGTGGGCCCACTTTCTTTTGGGTTGTGTGGGGCCCACATGACACATGTCATTATATGCATTATTTAATTGTTAATACCTTGCATGGTGATAGTGTACAATACACTCAATGGTATTGCATGGAAATTGAGTGTTTGACACTCTAAGCCATTGCATGATTTGTGTCATAAGTTTATTATTAATTTAATAAATATTATGGCATAAATATAAATTGATTTTTGTAACAAAAAATCATAACACTCTCTCCCTCTCATGACCGAAACTGGACTGCAGTTTTGGCTCTCCATTTTTCTTCCATTTTCTTAAGAACTTTGTGAAGAAAGTGTATAAGTTTAGAACTTTAATACACATCTTTGGCTAGCACCATCAAGGGATCATACAAAGGTGTTATGGGAAACTAATCTTTGAGCTTGGAGTGATCAACAAAGCTTGGAGCTTCTTTTTTTTACCTTGGCCGAATCATCCAAAGCACAAAGGAGGTGTTTTTATTTCATCAACGCATCCGCATTCCGATCTTTGTGAGTATGATTCCGCCATACTTCATTATTGTTCATTCATTTATATATATTTGTTTGCTCTTTTGATCTTGGGACATGGATTAGAATTTCCAACAGGCAGTTCCAAAACAAAAGTGCCTACGGCCAAAACAGCAACAGAAGTTCCATTTCCAACTCGTAGATCTACCTCCCCCGAAGCCAGTCTCCTGCTATCATGCAGATCCTGCACATCAGTACAAATATGAGAACCACAGCCAGAATCAAAAATCCAATTTTTATTAAGACTAGAGGTAGTCATATTTATCTCAATAACAAACATACCCGGGCCGGTGCCTTGCCCGCCTGTATGTCCTCCTTGTGTCCCTTGTTCATGCGCAGTCACGCTTCCAGTGACCTTTCTTGCCGGATTTCAGGCAAACATCTTGAGACTTGTCCCTTGGCTTCCCAAAAGCCTTTGTTGACTTGGCCTTGCCTTTGTTTCTATGCTTTTTCTTCTTAACACCCCCAGTTGCCTTGAGCCCAGCTTTCGGCGTTTGAGATGTTGATGCAAAGTGCGCCTCGCGCTTGTTGCCTTTCAGAAGCTCTTTCTCTGACTCCTTGAGAATCGATAATAACTCTCCAAGAGTATCATCCGAATCCATCAATTTGTAGTTGATGACAATCTGTTTCCAAGTATCGGGTAGTGACTGTAGAAGTACATCTATAGACAGCTCAGCCTCCAAGACTATACCCATATTAGCCAATTCTTCAATATCGGCTATCATTTGAGTCCCATGGACCTCAACAGAACTACCATCAGTCATACGGGAGCGAAAGATTTTCTTCACTAACTCGTACCTCGCCATCCGCTTATTAGTGCGGTGAAGATCTTGCAATCTTGCCATCATATCATAAGGATCCAAGTCCTTATTCTGGCGGCGAAAGTGTTGAGTCATTGAAGCAAGCATGATCGACTGAGCCGTGTCACAATCATCACTGTGAGTTTTCCATAACTCCAGCTCAAGTGGCTCAGTGGGCTTAGGCCCGAGAGGTTTTTGTATCGTATACAGTATCCTCTCCGCCCCAAGGACTATCCTTAGGTTCATTTCCCAGTCGGCGAAGTTGGTGCCCTTGAACACATTATCACCCATGATTATGTCACGGACATTTCCCTTGTTCGCCATCTTAACTACGATAATCTAATTATCTAGTTAACGATATGTGGGTACAGTCAAACTGTTACATAAAAAAATAACATTGTATTAGTCCAACTAATATGTAAATATTGACGAAATAAGTTGTGTAAGCGCGTAAAGCTAAGTATCTGAACGATAATTGCAAATTCAATACTAGCCTCCCACTATTTTCTGCAAGTCTCTAACCCTCTGTTGAGTACTCGGGAAATCCAATTTCCTAGTGGGCTAGGATCCCGTTAAATAACACACAACCTTGACTTTGGCCAACAAATTGTATGATATTTAACTAGGTAGATCTCGAAGATCAATTGGATCCCATCTAATTCCTAGATCCGGTAGGTGGACATCTAAGTCCGAAACATATACATATGTCAATGCATCCAATACATTTTCCTAACCATTTCCTCTGAATCAACTAAGCCTTGGCTTTGGCACAACAAACCTAATGATTCCAGTTAAGCGGGACCCATTGACGAGGAAAGTTTTGTAATCAATGTCGATGGACAAGAAGTGATCTTGACTTTGGCCAACAAATCACAACTTGGACAGGACACCGATGTGGAACAAAACTCTCATGATTCAAACACATCCTCAATTGACAAAGATCTTGACTTTGGCCAACAAACCAATGCCAATTTCGATCTTGAGAAAGAATCATTCAACGAAGGAAAATCGCTTAATATTGTTTGAGGGATTTTTCGCGTAATTGGCAACCAATTAATTTATCTTTGTTAGGTCTCATCATCATACACCCTTAAGCATGCTTCTAAAACATCATAAAGCGCGTAAAGTAAAGTAATAGCGATATACGGATGGATATGAACAACAATTTGTTCCTAGAACAAATCACTCCCTTTCCTCTCCCCGCTAGCACTATTCTACTCTTACCCAATTACATAATACAATAAGAGAAACCTCATTTACATTGAGGGGAATTAGGTGATAAGAGAATACAAAGAGACAATAAGAGAAAGGCTGGACACGCAGGTCCAATTTATAAATTCTAAATTTACAATAATTTCTAAAATTACCCTTCCCTTCTAATATCAATCCGATATACACTATTCATACATCACATCCACATTCATTCATTCAAGGCATGTTATACAACCAATCAAATCCAATTAATTAGTCTTTAATTAGGTGACAATACAATGTTCAAACAATTATTTGCATTTGCGCGAGTCCAACTCAATTTGAGAATAAATACTTATAGTATGAATTCACGAATTATATCGAACTACTAGTTAAATCCAATTTAAGTCGTATTCAATACTAATCCTATTATTTAATTCTAAATTAAATATTTACACTTTTATTGTGCTTTTATAACTTAGATTCCAAATCTAATACAATCGGGTCTCAAAGCCCAACTAACATCTAATGTCCGTTTAATTAAAGTCCGATGGGCTTTCAATTGATTTCTTTAGGCTTGGGTTTTGGTCAATGTATGGGTCAAACCCAATTACCAAGCCCAATAAGGAATCACCCTCATATGCCATAAAATCAATATCAAGCCCATAAGGCCCAATTAAACATAAAAGCCCATTTATTACATTTGGGCTTAAATGGTGTGATTTAGGCCCATTTTGGATCCAATCCAAATGGTCGAAATCTACTTGGCCCAACCAAGCCCATTATGTCCAAATATAATAGTTTTAGGCCCAATTCAAAATTAAGCCCAACTAACCAAATTTTAAAATTCCAAATTTTATAACTTAATTAATTAAAGTGTATTATCATGATTAATCCTTTAAATCAATATTCCCAAAATATCAAATTAATCCATTAATCATATTTTTATCTTAAATATATGTCCAACATTATTTAATCAAAAAATCAAGTCCCTAATCCTCCATCAAGCATTCGGCCAAGGTGATTAAAATGGTTCCGATTTCGTTTTCAATCCAATCGAGTTACAAATCATCATACCATATTGTTTCAAGTCATCTAATGTCTTAAAATTAAAAAATCATCTAGTCCATATGCTTGCATGTATTCGGCCAAGCCTCATTTGGTTTGGAAAAATTAATCCAATTTATTTTCCATGAATTGATGATGTATAATCTAAATAACATACATCTAAGCATATTTAATCAAGCAAACTCATCAAATCATGCTTCATACAATTTTCCCAAATAACATCCTAATATATTTGCATGCTCTTTAAGCTCAATGATACCATTGTTGGAAATAATTACCAAGCCCCAAGATCAACAAGAACAAGCAAAATATATAAATACATGAATGAATTAATTGAAGTATGGCGGAATCATACTCACAATACTTGAAAATGGATGCTTAGATGATGCGAAAACTCCTCCCTTGTGCAGTGAAGGTCTCGGCCAAGAAGAAAAGAGAGACTCCAAGTCAAGTTTGATCCTTCCAAGCTCAAGGATTAGTTTCCCATAACACTATGTATGATCCCTTGAAGGTGCTAGCCTTTGTTGTGATTTTGAATGCACAACTTCTTCAAATCTTGCCACAAAAATTGAAGAAATGGAGAGCCCAAAACTGGATGCAGTTTCGGCAATGTGAGAGAGAGAGGAGTGTTATGATTTTTGTTACAAAAATCAATTTATATTTATGCCTTAATATTTATTAAATTAATAATAAACTTATGACACAAATCAAGCAATGGCTTAGAGTGTCAAACACTCAAACTCCATGCAAAACCATTGAGTGTATTGTACACTATCACCATGCAATGTATTAACAATTAAATAATGCATAAAATGACATGTGTCATGTGGGCCCCACACGTTTCCAAATGAAAGTGGGCCCACGTGCACTCACGCGTTCGGGTTCGATATTCCCGAAATACCGAACTTACGTCGCGACGTTTAATTAAATCGAATTTAAATAAATAATTGCGCCTAGCGAAATTATTATTTACGTCGCTAACGAATTAATTCTAAATTAACTCGTTTGCCCGAATTAAAATCTAATTTTAATTTCGTGTCGAAATCGAATTTCGATTATTATATCGAATATAATAATTTTATATTAATTCCAAATTAATCGTTCTCTCTCTTGTATAGTACTTTATCCAAGATAAAGTCTCTCCGTAATTAATCCAAGATTAATCGAGGTTGAATCATACGTCATTGGTGAATCTTCGGGAAGCGACCCCCAGAGATCTCTGGATATGTTGGCAGTAAATACGGCCATCAGATTATCCGAACACGTACGTACCAAGTACTACGTTTTAACCGATTTACAAGACAAGGTTAGCCTCTAGCAAAACGCCATGCTACCCAATTCTCCAGAAATATTCTTATTGGAATATAAGATCTATAACAGGCGTAGTATACCGTAGTATAGTGTATATCGAACCAGTATCGGATGATCACATGTAAGGCCTGGGGCTGGAGATGTGTCTGCCCCGTACGATACACATATCAGACATCAAGCAACCAGTCTCTTTGAATCGGATAATCCTGACCTAGTCATATTATCCCGATGGTTGCAACCATTATAGAGTACTAGTTCTGTATCCCTCGCGATCATCATCTCCATATGTCTGAAGTGATACTTCCATCTTGACATCACATCCAATACACTACGATTCTCGATAAACCCAGAAAAGGTGTACACAAAACCCGTTAAAGCCCTGGACCACCAAAACTAAAGTTTACCGATTGTCGTAAGTACTAGCGATGCAAGTCTCAGGTTAAGATCATATGCACCTACCCTGAAGCGGACTCCCAAAGACACGCAGACATACTACCAATGGGATTCCGCGGGGTCTATCCAGAGCGAAGCTGTTTTCCGTACCATCGGTAAAACACAACCTCCTACCGCACTTGCATAAGTATCCTATACTTAAATATATGAGAACTATGCCGTTGTGCCCTCACAACATGCACAAGTGCAGTACTAGTCTATTCCGCATTATTGATGTCCAATCTCGATAATACTACGACTAGGGATATTTAATGATTAAACCTTTATGGATTGATACCGTCTCATATCATCACAATCCGGAACTAATCATAGGGACTCTTACCATTTATATCAAAGTAAATTTACAAAACGGTAAAAGGCAATTTCATTACTACATAGTTAATTTTGTACAATAATACAATATCATTTACAAAATAGTGACGCTATGGGTCATAACTGTCTAACACTATATTCCATTCATAGACTGAAGATGCATTAAACCGGGACTGGCTTATTGCACTAGGCCTATTATCAACGGCTATATCAGGAGGAGAAGTAGTAGGAAGTGCTAATTCCCAATGAACTTTGTTGACTTTAGAGACAGGTTTGGATTTTTCTTGAAAGGCTTCTATGTCTGAAGAGGTTATAGAAGAGTTATCTAAATCTAGAACTCCTATTCTACTACTAGATTGGGGAGTATCTAGTGCAATATCTATTTTCTTTTTTGAAGAGGAAGATGATGTTTCTATCCTATCCAATTGTTCTTTAATAGCTCTAACAAAATCAGATTTTGATTCTTGGACAAGCTTCTGACTATCTTTAGAAACCTGGAATGGTTCAAAAATAGGCTTTTTAAGTTTCTTGTCTTCGTTAATTTTAATAGTCTTTAAAGGGGAAACAGTGATTGTAGATTGTTGGATTTGACTTTCTAGTCTAGTCAACTATTTTCCTATTGTATTTAGATTAGTATTACAGAAATTATTCTGTTGGATAATACTATCTAAGTCTTTATCAGTGTCATTGGCTCTATGTATCTTTAAAGGTGAGGCATTAATCTGAACTGAAGGTTCACCATGATCTATAGTTATATTTCTCAAGGGAGGGTGTTCAGATTCAATGGTTCTATCACTATCAGAAAGATTCCATTGTGAAATTTTCTTTCTAATGGTAATGGGATTTGATTCTTTAAAAGGGTAAGAAATGTCATTTTCAGAGGCATACATTTCAAACCAATCAAAAAATGTAATGTGGACTTTATGCAAGTTTATAAATTCATAGTAGATTTCTTGAACTTGTTTTCTTTGGTTTAGAAAGTGTTTAAAAAACCAAAGTCTTTTTTCTTTATTAAATCAGAATAAAAATCCTTGTGCAAAGAGGCTTTATCCATTTTGAAATCTTTATGCAGGACATTTATGACATTTTCCGTGAAAGCAGAAAATGTTGGAGAAGTTGGGGGAGAAGGGTCCTTCTCATCTTTACTTTGTTCATGTTGAGTACTAGTGTAGATAGGGTGAGGGATACTAGTAGTATAATCAACAGAACGTATAGAAGAACTAGGGATATCCGAGGTGGAAAACCTAGGTTGATCTTTGTATGACAGGTTCGGGATTTTAGAGAATTTTCTTTCAAGGAGGGAATACTAGAGACAGATTCTAAATCACAGAACCTAGACGAAGTATTTCTTCTGAAAGACAGTGACTTTTCCATCAGAATACTGAGTCACATTTTGTAACTCTGTATTTGGCTCAAGTTGTCTTGGAATCACTGGTTCAGTAGCCTCCTTCTAGAATCCATTCATCAGGAAGATTGATATCTTTCCATTGGATGGGTCTAGGAATGACAGTGTTAGATTTTGAAAGGTCAGTCTGTAAGAGAAGAGTTTCATCCTTTTTTGACTGAAGTTTATGTTGCGTATTAAACGCAGAATGCATAGCTTTGTAGGAGATCTTGTAGATCAAGGCAACAGGGATTGATCCTTCAAACATATGGTAATTATGGGTTTTGATTTGAAGAATCATGCTTTTGAGGATATTTTTATCTTGTAAGGAGACTGTAATGTTTGGGTAACAGTAAAAAGAAATAGGACCTTTACAAAGGCTTGATTCAATACTACTGAGTAAAGAATCATTAAAAGAGTTGAATCTGCCATCTCTTAGAACTGCTAAGATGGAGGTATCTAAGCCTTCTTTTGTGAGGGGCTTTATTCCAACTTGGATTAAACCAACATGCAATAATTAAATTTTTTATCTCTTAATGTTTTAGAGCATGTTCAGAAAATAATTTAATTGTCTCAAAAGGTTTTGTAAGAGTAATATCACGTTCTTCAGTCTTTATGATATAATCTGTTTTTAGAAAATCAAGCTTTTAGTTTATAAATCGTATCTTTAGAAATCTTGGTAATTTCCAGCAGTCAATGGCTTTATCAAAATCTTCAATTATAAATTCTTATGAGTTCACTATATTCTTTGAAATACTAGTCTTATCAGTAGAAGAGCTAGACAAAGAGGAGGTTCTACAGAGTAGAGACTCCATGGGTAACTAAACTTTTAAATTAGACCTATGAGTTTGCCTACAGGTATGGGTTTACTGCCCTAAGTGGAATCCTATCCTTGACGGGGCTTACAACCAGTAAAAATTCAACAAACACACAGAAGATAATTTAAAAGTTAGTTACCCATGTAGAATGTGATATATTGTGTAGGCAAACTCATAGGTCTAATTTAAAAGTTTAGTTACCCATGGAGTCTCTACTTTGTAGAACCTCCTTTTGTCTAGCTCTTCTACTGATAAGACTAGTATTTCAAAGAATATAGTGAACTCAGAAGAATTTATAATTGAAGATTTTGATAAAGCCATTGACTGCTGGAAATTACCAAAGATTTCTAAAGATACGATTTATAAAACTAAAAGGCTTGATTTTCTAAAAACAGATTATATCATAAAGACTGAAGAACGTGATATTACTCTTACAAAACCTTTTGAGACAATAAATTATTTTCTGAACATGCTCTAAAACATTTAAGAGATAAAAAATGTAATTATGTGCATGTTGGTTTAATCCAAGTTGGAATAAAGCCCCTCACAAAAGAAGGCTTAGATACCTCCATCTTAGCAGTTCTAAGAGATGGCAGATTCATCTCTTTTGATGATTCTTTACTCAGTAGTTTGAATCAAGCCTCTGTAAAGGTCCTATTTCTTTTGACTGTTACCCAAACATTACAGTCTCCTTACAAGATAAAAATATCCTCAAAAGCATGATTCTTCAAATCAAAACCCATAATTACCATATGTTTGAAGGATCAATCCCTGTTGCCTTGATCTACAAGATCTCCTACAAAGCTATGCATTCTGCGTTTAATACGCAACATAAACTTCAGTCAAAAAAGAGATGAAACTCTTCTCTTACAGACTGACCTTTCAAATCTAACACTGTCATTCCTAGACCCATCCAATGGAAAGATATCAATCTTCCTGATGAATGGATTCTAGAAGGAGCCACTGAACCAGTGATTCCAAGACAACTTGAGCCAAATACAGAGTTACAAAATGTGACTCAGTATTCTGATGGAAAAGTCAGACTATCTTTCAGAAGAAATACTTCGTCTAGGTTCTGTGATTTAGAATCTGTCTCTAGTATTCCCTCCCTTGAAAGAAAATTCTCTAAAATCCCGAACCTGTCATACAAAGATCAACCTAGGTTTTCCACCTCGGATATCCCTACTTCTTCTATACGTTCTGTTGATTATACTACTAGTATCCCTCACCCTATCTACACTAGTACTCAACATGAACAAAGTAAAGATGAGAAGGACCATTCTCCCCAAACTTCTCCAACATTTTCTGCTGTCACGGAAAATGTCATAAATGTCCTGCATAAAGATTTCAAAATGGATAAAGCCTCTTTGCACAAGGATTTTTATTCTGATTTAAATAAAGAAAAAAGACTTTGGTTTTTTAAACACTTTCTAAACCAAAGAAAACAAGTTCAAGAAATCTACTATGAATTTATAAACTTGCATAAAGTCCACATTACATTTTTTGATTGGTTTGAAATGTATGCCTCTGAAAATGACATTTCTTACCCTTTTAAAGAATCAAATCCCATTACCATTAGAAAGAAAATTTCACAATGGAATCTTTCTGATAGTGATAGAACCATTGAATCTGAACACCCTCCCTTGAGAAATATAACTATAGATCATGGTGAACTTTCAGTTCAGATTAAAGCCTCACCTTTAAAGATACATAGAGCCAATGACACTGATAAAGACTTAGATAGTATTATCCAACAGAATAATTTCTGTAATACTAATCTAAATACAATAGGAAAACAGTTGACTAGACTAGAAAGTCAAATCCAACAATCTACAATCACTGTTTCCCCTTTAAAGACTATTAAAATTAACGAAGACAAGAAACTTAAAAAGCCTATTTTTGAACCATTCCAGGTTTCTAAAGATAGTCAGAAGCTTGTCCAAGAATAAAAATCTGATTTTGTTAGAGCTATTAAAGAACAATTGGACAGGATAGAAACATCATCTTCCTCTTCAAAAAAGAAAATAGATATTGCACTAGATACTCCCCAATCTAGTAGTAGAATAAGAGTTCTAGATTTAGATAACTCTTCTATAACCTCTTCAGACATAGAAGCCTTTCAAGAAAAATCCAAACCTGTCTCTAAAGTCAACAAAGTTCAATGGGAATTAGCACTTCCTACTACTTCTCCTCCTGATATAGCCGTTGATAATAGGCCTAGTGCAATAAGCCAGTCCCGGTTTAATGCATCTTCTGTCTATGAATGGAATATAGATGGAATGTCTGAATATAATATCCTTAGCCTATTACAACAAATGACCATGGCAGCTAATGCCTACAAAACCCAAACAGGAACCTCTGATAAAGCTATTGCAGAGATTCTCGTTGCAGGTTTTACCGGTCAACTTAAAGGATGGTGGGATCATCTTCTCACCAGACAACAACAGTTAGATGTCTTGAATGCTATTCAAACAGATGAAGACAATGTTCCTATTCTGGATGAATATAACAGTTCTATTCAGGATGCTGTTGCTACCTTAATTTTGACCATTTCTCTCCATTTCATAGGTGACCCCTCTCACCTACGTGATAAAAATGCTGAGTTACTACACAACTTAAGATGTAGAAAGCTTAGTGATTTCCAAAGTTATAAAACCACCTTCTTTACACGACTCTTTCTAAGAGACGATGCTAATAATATAACTTGGAAAGAGAAATTCCTTGCTGGTTTACCTACCCTTCTAGGTGAAAAAGTTAGAATTCCATTAAAGCCCTCTATGACAACCTCATCCCTTATGATAGACTTACCTATGGTGAGTTAGTTAGTTTCATCAATAAGGAAGGTTTAAAGATTTGCCAAGACTTGAAATTACAGAAACGCCTAAAATGGGAGCTTAGGAAATCTAAGCAAGAACTAGGTAGTTTTTGTAAACAGTTCAACTATGATCCTTTCAAAACTAATACCTCCAAGATTGTGAAGGAAAATGTTCTTCAAAACCTTACAAAAAGAATTACGGTTCTGTAGAAAGTTTAAAAGATCGTATCCTAGTCCTAAGGAAAATTTCTATAAGAAGCCTTCAAAACCTTATAAGAAGTCCAATAGAAAACCTTACACTTCTAAACCAAAAGCCCCTTTCAATTATAAGGAAGCTACTTGTTATAAATGTGGAAAGAAAGGACATACTGCAAAATATTGTAGAATGAACAAAAAACTTCATGAACTTGATCTCAGTGAAGAACTTCTTTCCAAAATAACAAATCTTCTTATTGAGACGTCTGAGTCTGAATCTTCAGTAACAGGAAATTCTGAACCTTTACAAGTAGATGAGTTAGTTGACTCAGATACTTCTAGTCCAAGCAATAGTGATTCGGAAACAGATTCTTACTTAAAGAATAAAAAACTAAATGTTTTAACTAAAGAACAAGAGACTTTTCTTGATATTGTAAAACATATTTCAAATCCTAAGTTACAAAAGGAATATCTTGATAAACTTCTAAAAACTTTTGACAAAGGTGAATCTTCCAAAACTCATGTTTTAAAACAGAATACTTATGATCTTACTCAGATCCTAAGTAAAAAGAAAAATAAAAAAGCCTATTTTTGAACCATTCCAGGTTTCTAAAGATAGTCAGAAGTCATGGATGACCTATAATTATTCTTGAGTTATTTCAAAGTGGTGAGACTTCTTTGGTGTTGTAGAGATTAAATTAAAGTGTTGGATTTGGTTAATTTGGTTAATTGGACAAATTCCTGAAACCTGTGTTGTATGGTATCAGACTAGGTGTGGTTGGATGTGATATATTGTAAAGATTTCATGTTTTCTTTCTTTTAAATTATCTTCTGTGTGTTTGTTGAATTTTTTACTGGTTGTAAGCCCCGTCAATGATAGGATTCCGCTTAGGGCAGTAAACCCATACCTGTAGGCAAACACATAGGTACTAATTTAAAAGTTTAGTTACCCATGGAGTCTCTACTCTGTAGAACCTCCTCTTTGTCTAGCTCTTCTACTGATAAGACTAGTATTTCAAAGAATATAGTGAACTCAGAAGAATTATAATTGAAGATTTTGATAAAGCCATTGACTGCTGGAAATTACCAAAGATTTCTAAAGATACGATTTATAAAACTAAAAGGCTTGATTTTCTAAAAACAGATTATATCATAAAGACTGAAGAACGTGATATTACTCTTACAAAACCTTTTGAGACAATTAAATTATTTTCTGAACATGCTCTAAAACATTTAAGAGATAAAAAATTTAATTATGTGCATGTTGGTTTAATCCAAGTTGGAATAAAGCCCCTCACAAAAGAAGGCTTAGATACCTTCATATTAGCAGTTCTAAGAGATGGCAGATTCATCTCTTTTGATGATTCTTTACTCAGTAGTATTGAATCAAGCCTCTGTAAAGGTCCTATTTCTTTTGAATGTTACCCAAACATTACAGTCTCCTTACAAGATAAAAATATCCTCAAAAGCATGATTCTTCAAATCAAAACCCATAATTACCATATGTTTGAAGGATCAATCCATGTTGCCATGATCTACAAGATCTCCTACAAAGCTATGCATTCTGCGTTTAATACGCAACATAAACTTCAGTAAAAAAAGGATGAAACTCTTCTCTTACAGACTGACCTTTCAAAATCTAACACTGTCATTCCTAGACCCATCCAATGGAAAGATATCAATCTTCCTGATGAATGGATTCTAGAATGAGCTACTGAACCAGTGATTCCAAGACAACTTGAGCCAAATACAGAGTTACAAAATGTGACTCAGTATTCTGATGGAAAAGTCAGACTGTCTTTCATAAGAAATACTTCGTCTAGGTTCTGTGATTTAGAATCTGTCTCTAGTATTCCCTCCCTTGAAAGAAAATTCTCTAAAATCCCGAACCTGTCATACAAAGATCAACCTAGGTTTTCCACCTCGGATATCCCTAGTTCTTCTATACGTTCTGTTGATTATACTACTAGTATCCCTCACCCTATCTACACTAGTACTCAACATGAACAAAGTAAAGATGAGAATGACCCTTCTCCCCCAACTTCTCCAACATTTTCTGCTGTCACGGAAAATGTCATAAATGTCCTGCATAAAGATTTCAAAATGGATAAAGCCTCTTTGCACAAGGATTTTTATTCTGATTTAAATAAAGAAAAAAGACTTTGGTTTTTTAAACACTTTCTAAACCAAAGAAAACAAGTTCAAGAAATCTACTATGAATTTATAAACTTGCATAAAGTCCACATTACATTTTTTGATTGGTTTAAAATGTATGCCTCTGAAAATGACATTTCTTACCCTTTTAAAGAATCATATCCCATTACCATTAGAAAGAAAATTTCACAATGGAATCTTTCTGATAGTGATAGAACCATTGAATCTGAACACCCTCCCTTGAGAAATATAACTATAGATCATGGTGAACCTTCAGTTCAGATTAAAGCCTCACCTTTAAAGATACATAGAGCCAATGACACTGATAAAGACTTAGATAGTATTATCCAACAGAATAATTTCTGTAATACTAATCTAAATACAATAGGAAAACAGTTGACTAGACTAGAAAGTCAAATCCAACAATCTACAATCACTGTTTCCCCTTTAAAGACTATTAAATTTAACGAAGACAAGAAACTTAAAAAGCCTATTTTTGAACCATTCCAGGTTTCTAAAGATAGTCAGAAGCTTGTCCAAGAATCAAAATCTGATTTTGTTAGAGCTATTAAAGAACAATTGGATAGGATAGAAACATCATCTTCCTCTTCAAAAAAGAAAATAGATATTGCACTAGATACTCCCCAATCTAGTAGTAGAATAGGAGTTCTAGATTTAGATAACTCTTCTATAACCTCTTCAGACATAGAAGCCTTTCAAGAAAAATCCAAACCTGTCTCTAAAGTCAACAAAGTTCATTGGGAATTAGCACTTCCTACTACTTCTCCTCCTGATATAGCCGTTGATAATAGGCCTAGTGCAATAAGCCAGTCCCGGTTTAATGCATCTTCTGTCTATGAATGGAATATAGATGGAATGTCTGAATATAATATCCTTAGCCTATTACAACAGATGACCATGGCAGCTAATGCCTACAAAACCCAAACAGGAACCTCTGATAAAGCTATTGCAGAGATTCTCGTTGCAGGTTTTACCGGTCAACTTAAAGGATGGTGGGATCAGCTTCTCACCAGACAACAACAGTTAGATGTCTTGAATGCTATTCAAACAGATGAAGACAATGTTCCTATTCTGGATGAATATAACAGTTCTATTCAGGATGCTGTTGCTACCTTAATTTTGACCATTTCTCTCCATTTCATAGGTGACCCCTCTCACCTACGTGATAAAAATGCTGAGTTACTACACAACTTAAGATGTAGAAAGCTTAGTGATTTCCAAAGTTATAAAACCACCTTCTTTACACGACTCTTTCTAAGAGACGATGCTAATAATATAACTTGGAAAGAGAAATTCCTTGCTGGTTTACCTACCCTTCTAGGTGAAAAAGTTAGAAATTCCATTAAAGCCCTCTATGACAACCTCATCCCTTATGATAGACTTACCTATGGTGAGTTAGTTAGTTTCATCAATAAGGAAGGTTTAAAGATTTGCCAAGACTTGAAATTACAGAAACGCCTAAAATGGGAGCTTAGGAAATCTAAGCAAGAACTAGGTAGTTTTTGTAAACAGTTCAACTATGATCCTTTCAAAACTAATACCTCCAAAGATTGTGAAGGAAAATGTTCTTCAAAACCTTACAAAAAGAATTATGGTTCTAGAAAGTTTAAAAGATCTTATCCTAGTCCTAAGGAAAATTTCTATAAGAAGCCTTCAAAACCTTATAAGAAGTCCAATAGAAAACCTTACACTTCTAAACCAAAAGCCCCTTTCAATTATAAGGAAGCTACTTGTTATAAATGTGGAAAGAAAGGACATACTGCAAAATATTGTAGAATGAACAAAAAACTTCATGAACTTGATCTCAGTGAAGAACTTCTTTCCAAAATAACAAATCTTCTTATTGAGACGTCTGAGTCTGAATCTTCAGTAACAGGAAATTCTGAACCTTTACAAGTAGATGAGTTAGTTGACTCAGATACTTCTAGTCCAAGCAATAGTGATTCGGAAACAGATTCTTACTTAAAGAATAAAAAACTAAATGTTTTAACTAAAGAACAAGAGACTTTTCTTGATATTGTAAAACATATTTCAAATCCTGATTTACAAAAGGAATATCTTGATAAACTTCTAAAAACTTTTGACAAAGGTGAATCTTCCAAAACTCCTGTTTTAAAACAGAATACTTATGATCTTACTCAGATCCTAAGTAAAAAGAAAAATAAAAAAGATACACTCAGTTTTCAAGACCTCCAAAAGAAATTCAAAAAATTAAGTTTGAAATAAAAGATTTAAAAGAAAAACAGAAAAATGATTCTGAAACCATCCAACTTGTTCTTAAAAGTCAGTTAGAAGGAAACTCAGAAAAAGATCCAGATTCTGAAAATGATGAAACTGGAATCCAAAACCTTGATAGTAAAGAACCAATTCCAAATGATTTTCTTTTTGTTCTAAAACAGGTGACAACAAGAAAATTTAATTTGGATTACTTTAATCCTCTCATCAGATTTCCAAATTGACACAGTTACCTTGTTTGACACAGGTGCTGATTTAAATTGCATAAAAGAAGTTATTATTCCTAATAGATTTCATAAAAAAACACATGAAAGACTTTCTGCCGCAAATAATTCAAAATTAAAAATTTCTTCCAAAGTAGATGCTTCAATTCCAAATGATGGTTTTGAATTCAGACTTCCTTTCTGTTAACAAATGATATACATCATGCTGTTATCCTTGGAACTCCTTTCATAAACCTCATTACTCCTTACACCGTTAATTATGATGGTATAACCTTTAAAGCAAAAAATAAAAGATTACAGTTTTCCTTTATTGAAAAACCCAAAACGAGAAATTTGAATATTGTAAAAGCTTGTTCTGTTTACCAGAACCATGTTAGTGTTTTGTTAAAGAAAAAACAAAATGACTTACTTTATTTAAAAAAGGATTTAAATTTTGAAAGACTTGAAAAACAATTACAAACTGAATTTGTAAAAAAAAGATTAATGATTTCAAAGTTTTAATTGAGAAAGAAATCTGTGCTGATCTACCTTCTGCTTTTGGAGTAGGAAGCAACATTTGATAGATCTTCCTTATGAGTCCTCTTTTGATGAAAAACAAATCCCTACAAAAGCTAGACCTATTCAGATGAATATGGACTTAGAAAAACATTGTAGGAATGAGATTGAAGACTTAGAATCCAAAGGTTTAATTGTTAAGTCTAGATCCCCTTGGTCTTGCGCTGCTTTCTATGTAAATAAAAATTCTGAAATAGAAAGAGGTACACCAAGACTTGTGATCAATTACAAACCTTTAAACAAAGCCCTAAAATGGATTAGGTATCCCATACCTAACAAAAAAGATTTACTTCAAAAACTTCACTCTGCTTTCATATTTTCAAAATTTGATATGAAGTCAGGTTTTTGGCAAATTCAAATTCATCCAAAGACCGTTATAATACTGCTTTTACTGTTCCATTTGGACAATTTGAATGGACGGTTATGCCATTTGGTTTAAAGAATGCCCCTTCTGAGTTTCAAAGGATTATGAATGACATTTATAACCCTTACTCCGAATTTTGCATTGTTTATTGATGATGTTTTAATCTTCTCAAAAGATATTGATCAACATTTCAAACATTTAAAGACCTTTTATTTTGCCACTAGGAAAGCTGGTCTAGCTGTTTCTAGTACAAAGATTTCTTTGTTTCAAACTAAGGTTAGATTCCTAGGACATTACATTTCCAAAGGAACAATTACACCCATTGAAAGATCTTTAGCTTTTGCTGATAAATTTCCTGATAAAATCACTGATAAAACGCAACTCCAAAGATTTCTAGGAAGTTTAAATTATGTTCTAGATTTTTGTCCTAATATCAATAAGATTGCAAAACCCTTACATGATAGGTTAAGAAAGTTCCTGTCCCTTGGACTGGTGAACACACCAAGCTATTAGATTACCAAATTTTATTAAAAGAGATAGAAATTCTGTTCCAGATTTTCTAACCAGAGAATTTCTCCAAAACAGATAATGCCGCCCAAGAAAAAAGACACTGGCAAAGCCAAGCTTATTGAACCCTCTGTCCAAAGCCCTTACAAAGAATCCCAATCTCCTACACCCATTCCAAAGCTAGCCTCAGGCATTCCTATAAAATCTTGGGTTGACACAATCCAAGAAGAAGAAGAAGAATCTTCATCCCAAAGCATTACATCTCAAGTCCAGGTAAATGAATGGATTGAATCCATTTCCAAATCTCCTGAACTCCTTCTTGCCTTACAAACTTTTTCAAAAAGTCAAGAAATTCAAAAGTCTTCTTCCAAAGAAATTACTTTTCCAAAAACCCAAAAAGAAATTGTTTTAAGTGGAAGTTCATCTTCCCAAATTATTTCTCAAAAGCCTTCACAAAAATCGGATTGGCATATTAAAACCTATCACCAAAATATTTTGAGTGTTGAAGATGGGTTTTATAATCCTGATCCATTTATTACTCTTTCAAAGTTTTTTCCAAAGGGTTGGTTTTTCAAACCTTGGGATTTGTCAAAACCCCAATCCTTTTATCAAGACATTCTTGAATTCACAGAATCTGTGAAATTCAAACACTTTTTCCTTTCAGATGCCCATTCTGAACCTGCCTATTCTACGACCACTATCCTTAAAGTCATTTCTCCTAAACAATGGGGAGAACCCCTTCATAACCTTAAATTTTTCCCTGCCAATTTCCAAAATAGATTAAACCATAGCCTATCATACTCTTATTGGGATTACCAACAAGCGTGGTTCAATACCTCCTAGTTCAAAACCAAAAGAAAAGCCATTCGTGGTTATTTTTCTTTAATTCCAAAATAACTGTTGAAAGCCTTCCAAACTGGTTCCAACATTGGTGGAACTATTATGGACCAAGCCCAGATATCCTAACCCCTAATGCTAAATCCTGTTTAAACCATTTTCAAAACCCATTATGTTCCCTCTGCTTCAAAAAAAGATTTCCCCCTTTTCTTTGTTTTTGTACAAATTTCTTTTTACCTTGGGTCTGGATGTGGAATCTTCAATTCCACACTCAAGAAACACATTTACTTATCCAAAGAACTTTCAAAGTTAAATGGTGGTCCAAATTTGATGAAGACTCCCCAAACTAACCCAGAACATGATCCAGCAATGGCTCTGTGCTAAAGGCCATATTAAATAAAATATTGAAGATGTCAAAGCCCAAAACACGTTTCTCTCTCAGAAGTCAATTTCAAAGAAATTTTTTGTTCATATGCTTTCAAAAAATTTCCGATTTTAATAATATTGGCTTGGGGGTTTGCAAACACAGTACCAGATCTGGATCCCAGAAATGGTGCCCTGAGTGAAGGAGGGAGAAGAGAATACAACTGATGGGAGAGATCTGGTCTCTATGCCTCAGAGGAGTAGTAATAGTTTAAAAGGCAGGGCTGATATAATTATCAGTCTGCAAGCATGCTTTGAAAATTGCTTTTAAATAAACATACACAGCTTTTACATATACTTTGAAACAAATGCTTACATTTTCTTTGAAGAACAAAATGAAAGTTAAACTAAAGAGAAAGGTTGAAGAAAAAGAGGAATTGAAAGATGATTCTAAAAAAAAACGGATGCCCTCTACTGAGAGTTAATGGGAACTATATACCCAATCAACCAACTACCGTAATTATTACAATTATTAAAAACAGTAAGATACAGTAAGATGCTTCTGCTTTTCTGTCTTTGTAACGTGCTTTGGGTGGCTTTGAATGCTTTCTTCACATGGCTATAGTAAGATGCTTCTGCTTTTCTGTCTTTGTAACGTGCTTTGGGTGGTTTTGAATGCTTTCTTCACATGGCTATAGTAAGATGCTTTGCTTTGAATGGTTTTGCATAAGATGGTCCCACCGGTCTTTGTCTTGAGCATTGGATGCTCTTTTGGTGTGGTATTAAATCTTTGAAAATATCTTATCCCACAGCTTTTTTCTCGTGATGAGAATAGTGAGTGAAGGGGAAAAGAAAATAATTTTCTTTATCTCAAATACTTTTTTTTTTTTACTTTAATGCTTTAATGAGGAGAGAATATCGAAACAGTCATCTTCGTTATCATCTCCAAGAGAAATAAAAGGCCCTGGCTCCCCACTACTTGAGGAGCTGGCAGCAGAAGATGCTGGTCTCGAGGCAAGGAGTTGTTGCATAACTTGGAAATATTCCTCTTCAGACTTGGCACCTGCAAGGAGAGATTGACTTCTGAGAGAGAAACGTGCTTTGGGCTTTGACATCTTCAATATTTGATTTAATATGACCTTTAGCACAGAGCCATTGCTGGATCATGTTCTGGGTTAGTTTGGAGTCTTCATCAAATTTGGACCACCATTTAACTTTGAAAGTTCTTTGGATAAGTAAATGTGTTTCTTGAGTGTGGAATTGAAGATTCCACATCCAGACCCAAGGTAAAAAGAATTTGTACAAAAAAACAAGAAAATGGGGAAATCTTTTTTCTGAAGCAGAGGGAACATAATGGGTTTTGAAAAGGGTTAAACAGGATTTAGCATTAGGGGTTAGGATATCTGGGCTTGGTCCATAATAGTTACACCAATGTTGGAACCAGTTTGGAAGGCTTTCAACAGTTATTTTGGAATTAAAGAAAAATAACCACGAATGGCTTTTCTTTGGGTTTTGAACTAGGAAGGTATTGAACCACGCTTGTTGGTAATCCCAATAAGAGTAGGATAGGCTATGGTTTAATCTATTTTGGAATTGGCAGGGAAAATTTTAAGGTTATGAAGGGGTTCTCCCCATTGTTTAGGAGAAATGACTTTAAGGATAGTGGTCGTAGAATAGGCAGGTTCAGAATGGGCATCTGAAAGGAAAAAGTGTTTGAATTTCACAGATTCTGTGAATTCAAGAATGTCTTGATAAAAGGATGGGGTTTGACAAATCCCAAGGTTTGAAAAACCAACCCTTTGGAAAAAACTTTGAAAGAGTAATAAATGGATCAGGATTATAAAACCCATCTTCAACACTCAAAATATTTTGGTGATAGGTTTTAATATGCCAATCCGATTTTTGTGAAGGCTTTTGAGAGATAATTTGGGAAGATGAACTTCCACTTAAAACAATTTCTTTTTGGGTTTTTGGAAAAGTAATTTCTTTGGAAGAAGACTTTTGAATTTCTTGACTTTTTGAAAAAGTTTGTAAGGCAAGAAGGAGTTCAGGAGATTTGGAAATGGATTCAATCCATTCATTTACCTGGACTTGAGATGTAATTGCTTTGGATGAAGATTCTTCTTCTTCTTCTTGGATTGTGTCAACCCAAGATTTTATAGGAATGCCTGAGGCTAGCTTTGGAATGGGTGTAGGAGATTGGGATTCTTTGTAAGGGCTTTGGACAGAGGGTTCAATAAGCTTGGCTTTGCCAGTGTCTTTTTTCTTGGGCGGCATTATCTGTTTTGGAGAAATTCTCTGGTTAGAAAATCTGGAACAGAATTTCTATCTCCTTTAATAAATTCAATTTCAAAATCAAAAACACTCAAAATTGCTTGCCATCGTGCAAAAATCTATTTAGATGCAATATTTTGAACATCTTTTTCTATAACATGTTTTGCAGCTTTACAATCAATCCTTAGCAAAAAATTTTGATTTAGCAAATCACTTTGAAATTTAGATATGCAAAGAACAATAGATAAAATTTCTTTTTTAATAGTAGAATAGTTTTTCTGACAATCATTCCAATGGGCAGAAACATATTGGACTATTTGTTCTTTATCATTTTCAACTTGTTTTAGAATACCACCATACCCTAAGTCAGACGCATCAGTTTCAACAACTTTTGGTAAACTAGGGTTAGCTAAATATAAACAGGGGATTTCTTTAACGGTATCTTTTATTAATCTAATAGCTTTGGTGTGTTCATCAGTCCAAGGGACAGAACTTTCTTTAACCTATCATGTAAGGGTTTTGCAATCTTATTGATATTAGGACAAAAATCTAGAACATAATTTAAACTTCCTAGAAATCTTTGGAGTTGTGTTTTATCAGTGATTTTATCAGGAAATTTATCAGCAAAAACTAAAGATCTTTCAATGGGTGTAATTGTTCCTTTGGAAATGTAATGTCCTAGGAATCTAACCTTAGTTTGAAACAAAGAAATCTTTGTACTAGAAACAGCTAGACCAACTTTCCTAGTGGCAAAATAAAAGGTCTTTAAATGTTTGAAATGTTGATCAATATCTTTTGAGAAGATTAAAACATCATCAATATAAACAATGCAAAATTCGGAGTAAGGGTTATAAATGTCATTCATAATCCTTTGAAACTCAGAAGGGGAATTCTTTAAAACCAAATGGCATAACCGTCCATTCAAATTGTCCAAATGGAACAGTAAAAGCAGTTTTATAACGGTCTTTTGGATGAATTTGAATTTGCCAAAAACCTGACTTCATATCAAATTTTGAAAATATGAAAGCATAGTGAAGTTTTTGAAGTAAATCTTTTTTATTAGGTATGGGATACCTAATCCATTTTAGGGCTTTGTTTAAGGTTTGTAATTGATCACAAGTCTTGGTGTACCTCTTTCTATTTCAGAATTTTTTATTACATAGAAAGCAGCGCAAGACCAAGGGGATCTAGACTTAACAATTAAACCTTTGGATTCTAAGTCTTCAATCTCATTCCTACAATGTTTTTTACTAAGTCCATATTCATCTGAATAGGTCTAGCTTTTGTAGGGATTTGTTTTTCATCAAAAGAGGACTCATAAGGAAGATCTATCAAATGTTGCTTCCTACTCCAAAAGGCAGAAGGTAGATCAGCTTTTACAATTAATCTTTTAATCTTTTGTTTTACAAATTCAGTTTGTAATTGTTTTTCAAGTCTTTCAAAATTTAAATCCTTTTTTAAATAAAGTAAGTCATTTTGTTTTTTCTTTAACAAACACTAACATGGTTCTGGTAAACAGAACAAGCTTTTACAATCATTCAAATTTCTCGTTTTGGGTTTTTCAATAAAGGAAAACTGTAATCTTTTATTTTTGCTTTAAAGGTTATACCATCATAATTAACGGTGTAAAAGAGTAATGAGGTTTATGAAAGGAGTTCCAAGGATAACAGCATGATGTATATCATTTGTTAACAGAAAGGAAGTCCTGAATTCAAAACCATCATTTGGAATTGAACCATCTATTTTGGAAGAAATTTTTAATTTTGAATTATTGCGGCAGAAAGTCTTTCATGTGTTTTTTTATGAAATCTATTAGGAATAATAACTTCTTTTATGCAATTTAAATCAGCACCTGTGTCAAACAAGGCAACTGTGTCAATTTGGAAATCTGATGAGAGGATTAAAGTAATCCAAATTAAATATTTTCTTGTTGTCACCTGTTTTAGAACAAAAAGAAAATCATTTGGAATTGGTTCTTTACTATCAAGGTTTTGGATTCCAGTTTCATCATTTTCAGAATCTGGATCTTTTTCTGAGTTTCCTTCTAACTGACTTTTAGAAGAAGTTGGATGGTTTCAGAATCATTTTTCTGTTTTTCTTTTAAATCTTTATTTCAAACTTAATTTTTTGAATTTCTTTTTGGAGGTCTTGGAAACTGAGTGTATCTTTTTTATTTTTCATTTTACTTAGGATCCGAGTAAGATCATAAGTATTCTGTTTTAAAACGGAGTTTTGGAAGATTCACCTTGTCAAAAGTTTTTAGAAGTTTATCAAGATATTCCTTTGTAACTCAGGATTTGAAATATGTTTTACAATATCAAGAAAAGTCTCTTGTTCTTTAGTTAAAACATTTAGTTTTTTATTCTTTAAGTAAGAATATGTTTCCGAATCACTATTGCTTGGACTAGAAGTATCTGAGTCAACTAACTCATCTACTTGTAAAGGCTCAGAATTTCCTGTTACTGAAGATTCAGACTCAGACGTCTCAATAAGAAGATTTTTTATTTTGGAAAGAAGTTCTTCATTGAGATCAAGTTCATGAAGTTTTTTGTTCATTCTACAATATTTTGCAGTATGTCCTTTCTTTCCACATTTATAACAAGTAGCTTCCTTATAATTGAAAGGGGCTTTTGGTTTAGAAGTGTAAGGTTTCTCTATTGGACTTCTTATAAGGTTTTGAAGGCTTTCTTATAGAAATTTTCCTTAGGACTAGGATAAGATCTTTTAAACTTTCTAGAACCGTAATTCTTTTTGTAAGGTTTTGAGAACATTTTCCTTCACAATCTTTGGAGGTATTAGTTTTGAAAGGATCATAGTTGAACTGTTTACAAAAACTACCTAGTTTCTTGCTTAGATTTCCTAAGCTCCCATTTTAGGCGTTTCTCTGTAATTTCAAGTCTTGGCAAATCTTTAAACCTTCCTTATTGATGAAAACTAACTAACTCACCATAGGTAGTCTATCATAAGGGATGAGGTTGTCATAGAGGGCTTTAAATGGAATTTCTAACTTTTTCACGTAGAAGGGTAGGTAAACCAGCAAGGAATTTCTCTTTCCAAGTTATATTATTAGCATCGTCTCTTAGAAAGAGTCGTGTAAAGAAGGGGTTTTAATAACTTTGGAAATCACTAAGCTTTCTACATCTTAAGTTGTGTAGTAACTCAGCATTTTTATCACGTAGGTGAGAGGGGTCACTATGCAATGGAGAGAAATGGTCAAAATTAAGGGTAGCAACAGCATCCTGAATAGAACTGTTATATTCATCCAGAATAGGAACATTGTCTTCATCTGTTTGAATAGCATTCAAGACATCTAACTGTTGTTGTCTGGTGAGAAGATGATCCCACCATCCTTTAAGTTGACCGGTAAAACCTGCAACGAGAATCTCTGCAATAGCTTTATCAGAGGTTCCTGTTTGGGTTTTGTAGGCATTAGCTGCCATGGTCATTTGTTGTAATAGGCTAAGGATATTAATTCAGACATCCATCTATATTCCATTCATAGACAGAAGATGCATTAAACCGGGACTGGCTTATTGCACTAGGCCTATTATCAACGGCTATAGATCAGGAGGAGAAGTAGTAGGAAGTGCTAATTCCCAATGAACTTTGTTGACTTTAGAGACAAGTTTGGATTTTTCTTGAAAGGCTTCTATGTCTGAAGAGGTTATAGAAGAGTTATCTAAATCTAGAACTCCTATTCTACTACTAGATTGGGGAGTATCTAGTGCAATATCTATTTTCTTTTTTGAAGAGGAAGATGATGTTTCTATCCTATCCATTGTTCTTTAATAGCTCTAACAAAATCAGATTTGATTCTTGGACAAGCTTCTGACTATCTTTAGAAACCTAGAATGGTTCAAAAATAGGCTTTTTAAGTTTCTTGTCTTCGTTAATTTTAATAGTCCTTAAAGGGGAAAAAGTGATTGTAGATTGTTGGATTTGACTTTCTAGTCTAGTCAACTGTTTTTCCTATTGTATTTAGATTAGTATTACAGAAATTATTCTGTTGGATAATACTATCCTAACAATCAAAAATGTTGGGATTTGATTCTTTAAAAGGGTAAGAAATGTCATTTTCAGAGGCATACATTTCAAACCAATCAAAAAAATGTATGTGGACTTTATGCAAGTTTATAAATTCATAGTAGATTTCTTGAACTTGTTTTCTTTGGTTTAGAAAGTGTTTAAAAAACCAAAGTCTTTTTTCTTTATTTAATATCAGAATAAAATCCTTGTGCAAAGAGGCTTTATCCATTTTGAAATCTTTATGCAGGACATTTATGACATTTTCCGTGACAGCAGAAAATGTTGGAGAAGTTGGGGAGAAGGGTCCTTTCTCATCTTTACTTTGTTCATGTTGAGTACTAGTGTAGATAGGGTGAGGGATACTAGTAGTATATGTTGGATAATATGACCCATAGCGTCACTATTTGCACAGATCATTGTGTTGTTGTAGCAAATTAACTATGTGACAAGGAATTGCACTCTCATCATTTGTGATTAGATCACCTTAGATATATAAATGAAGAGAGGGTCCCTATGATTAGTTCCTGGACTGAGAATGATATGAGACAGTATCAGTCCCCGAAGGATTAATCATTAAATATCCCTAGCCGAAGTATTATCGAAACTGGACATCGATAATGCGGAATAGGCTAGTATTGTACTTGTGTGCGTTGTGAGGGCACAACGGCAATAGTTCTCATATAGATAAGTATTGGATGCTTATGCAAGTGCGATAGGAGGTCGTGTTTCACCGATGGTACGGGAAACAAGCTTCGCTCTGGATAGACCCCCTGGAATCCCATTGGTATTATGAATATGTGTCTATGGGGGCCGAAATCAAGGTAGGTGTGTATAGTCTTAACCAGAGACTTACATCGCTAATGCTTACGACAATCGATATACTTTAGTTGAGGTCGTCTAGGACTCTAACCGTTCTGTGTACGCCAATGCCGGGTATATTGAGAATCGTAGTGTATTGGATGTGATGTCAAGACGGAAGTATCACTCACTCCGTCATAGTGGAGATGATGTCACGCAGGATACGGTATTAGTGCTCTTAAGAGATGCGCATCCAATCGTGATATTATGACCAGGTCATGAATATCCGATTATAGAGACTAGTTACCAGACATCCGATATGTGTTTCGGACGGGGCAGACACTTATCCAGCCCCAGCCCTAGCACGTGACCATCCGATACTGGGCCGAATATACACAATACATTAGTATACTACGCTTGATATAGATCTTAAATATTCTTAAAAGGATATGTCCGGAGAATTGGGATGACTTGGTGCTTTGCTAGGAGTTGACCTTGTCTCGTAAATCGGTAGAACGTAGTACCTCTTGGTACGTACCGTGATTCGGATACTCCGACGACCGTATTTACTGCCAACTTATCCGGAGATCTCATGGGTCGCTTCCCGATAATCCACCGATGACGCACAACTTGCACTCTTGAATAATCTGGGATTATATAGATGAGAGAGAAAATTAATCTAGGATTAATTACGGAGATATTTTTCTAGGATAAAATATCGTCTAGAGAGAGATAACGATTAATTGGAATTAATCAGTAAATAATATATTCGATATATTAATCGAAATTCGATTTCGACGCGAAATTAAAATTAGATTTTAATTCGGGCAAACGAGTTAATTTAGATTAATTCGTTAGCGACGTAAATAATAATTTCGCTAGGCGCAATTATTTATTTTAAATTCGATTTAATTAACGTCGCGACGTAAGTTCGGTATTTCGGAAATATCGAACCCGAACGCGTGAGTGAACGTGGGCCCACTTTCATTTGGAAACGTGTGGGGCCCCCATGACATGTCATATTATGCATTATTTAATTCTAATGCATTGCATGGATAGTGTACAATGCACTCAATGGTTTTGGCATGGAAATTGAGTGTTTGACACTCTAAGCCATTGCATGTTTGTGTCATAAGTTTATTTATTAATTTAATAAATATTAATGGCATAAATATAAATTGATTTTTTTTGTAATACTTAACACAAGATCATCTCTCTCAAATGCTCTCTTCTCTCACGCCCAAAAACAGAAAAATGGACTGGTTTGGAATCAATTTTGGCGTGAACAAAGGGAAGCCAAGAGTGGTTTTTCATGGTGGTGAGAAATCAAGTGCTAGCACACTTACAAGTCTTGCGAAGGTGGTAGGGAGGTTCGACCATGAGCCGGGATCCATCCGACGAATCTAGAACTCATTTTCGCAGCTCAAAAACAGAAGGCAGTGGGCAGTGGACTGCTTGCAGTTCATGCGCCAAAACAGTGAACATTTTGGCTTCAATGGTCTTCAAATCGACTCAACCAACCAATGTAGTATTTTTCCGCTATCTTCTTTGGTGTATTCATGCACGATTTTTCATGTCTTGTTTGATCTTGGGACCTAGATTTTTACCTACAATGGCATCAAGAGCTATAGGTTCAAGCATGAAATTTTAGGGCTTAAAATTTGGGTAAATGTTTGTTGAGCATGATTTGAGTTAATTGGTTGTTTAAGTATGCTTATAACATGTTTATTTCATTTTGGTTGGACCAATTTGTTGAAAAATGATTAGAATTATTTTCCCCAAATTTTTGCATCTTGGCCGAATATGTGACTAATATGGGTATTTTGATTTTGAGCATGATTTGGTTAAATTGATTAATTGAGCATGTTTAAATGATCTTTAATTGAAGATTGATTTGATCAATTTCAACAAAATTTGATTGGATCAATTTTGCCCAAATTGGAAATGTTTGGCCGAATGTGTGATGTGTTTGGAAATTTGGAATTTTTTTCATTTTGATTCATTGGATGGGTTGTAATGTTGATGGATGATGTTAATTTGAAGTCAATTAGTTTGAATTTTGAATTGAACATAAAATCCCCAAAAATTATCACCTTGGCCGAATGTGTATGTATTTGGGATTCTTGGAATTTTTTGATTTATGATTCATTTGATGAGTTGAAATCATTTAGGTTGATGTTAATTTGAATAGAATTGGATTGGATTTCGAATTGGACAAAAACCCCAAAATCCTTGTGTTGGCCGAATGTGTATGCCCTTTATTGTCTTGGCATTTTTGATTTTATGACATTGGATGTGTATGTAATTAAATTGGATGGTGATTTAATGTCGATTGTAGGTTCGATTGGATTGAAACCGAATCGGACACAAAATCCCTCCTTGGCCGAGAGCTTAGTAGCATGTAAATGGTTTTGATTTTTCAATTTGTATGTTGGACATGTTATAATGAATTAAGCATGATTAATTGGACTAATATGGTGTTTTAGAAATATTGATTTAGTTGATTAATCATGTAATACACTTTATTTTAATTGAATATGAAATTGGATTTTGTCATATATTTAATTAATTGGGCCTAATTTTGGAAATTGGACTTTAATATTGTATTGGGCCTATTGGGCTTGATTTTATCAAGTTGGGTTTAGGCCAAGTGGATTGGATCCAATTGGGCCCAAAACCTTAACCATAAAGCCCAAATACAACTAATGAACCTTTAAAGTTCAATTGGGCCTAATGGGCCAAGATTGATTTATGGGCTTATGGGGTAAATCCCGGATTGGACTTTGGTTATCGGTTTGACCCGAGTTGACCAAAAGTCCACGCCTTAAGAAATCAATTAAAAGCCCATTGGACTTAATTGAATTAATATTGGATATTAATCGGTCTTTGAGACGCGTTACGATTAAATTTGGAATTTAAATCGTAAAAGGTTTATTAAATAAAAGTGTAATATTTAATTTAGAATTGAATAGTGAATTAGTATTAAATACATATTAAATTAGATTTAATGATGTAGTTTAATTAATTCATGAATTCGTACTTTAAGTACTTATTCGCAAAACGAGTTTGACTCGAACAAAATCAAATCGTTGTTTGAACATTGGATGATCACTTAATTATCAGATTAATTAATTTGATTAGATTGATTGATAGCATGCTTATGTGTGTGAATACGTGGTTGTGTTGAATGAATAATGTATATCGGATGGATATTAGTCGGGTGGGCAATTTTAGAAATTGTTGTAATAAATTCGATTTATTTAATTGGACCTGCGTGTCCAGCCTTATCACCTCTATTCTCTTTGTATTCTCTTCTCACCTATTCCCCTCTATGTATATGAGGTTTCTTTAGAAGTGTAGTGTAACGGGTAGAAAGTAGTACAAGTGCTAGCTTGAGTGAGAAAGGGAGAGATTTGATCTAGGATCAATGTGTTAAGTATCCATCCACATATCATTATTATTTTATTTCATACTCGCTTTATTATGTATTTAGAATGCATGTTTAAGGGTGTATGATGATGAGACCTTAATAAAGATAATTAAATTGGTAGCCAATTTGCACGCGAAAAACCCTCGTTAAATATCAAGCATTTATTTTCCTTCCATTGAGTAATTCTTGCTCAAGATCCGAGATTGGCAGGGGTTGTTGGCCAAAGTCAAGCCCTTGTCCGTCAAAGATGTGCTTGAATTACGAGGCTTTGTTCCATATCGGTGTCGTGTCCAAGTTGTGGTTTGTTGGCCAAAGTCAAGACCACTTCTTGTCCATTGACATTGATTACGAAGCTTCCATGTCAATGGGTCCGAGCTTGACTGGGATCACTAGGTTTGTTGTGCCAAAGCCAAGGCCTAGTTGATTCAGAGGAAAAAAAGGTTAGGGTATACATTCGATGTATAGACATATATAAGATATATGTTTGGGACTTGGATGTCCACCTACTGGATCTAGGAGTTGGATTAGATCCAATTGATCTTCGAGATCTACCTAGTTAATTATCATACAATTTGTTGGCCAAAGTCAAGATTGTGTGATATTTAACGGGATCCTAGCCCACGAGGAAACACGGTTTCCCGAGTGCTCGACAGAGGGTTAGAGGCTCGACGAAAAATAGTGGGAGGCAAGTATTGAATTTGCAACATTCGTTCAATTACTCGCCATACGCGCTCAAACAAATATCACACATCATATTTATCAAAAGTATTAGTTGGACTAATATTTTATGTTGTTTTAAAAATATATATAGTTGGACTATATACAAACTCATTCAATATATAATTGATTTTATAATTGGATTATAGTAATCAATATAATTGAATTAAATGATCGTTGATTTTATAATTAGATTATAGTAATCAATATTAAAATTATACTTGATTAAATAATTGGATTATTGTAATCATTATAATAAATAGTACTTTATTAAATTGATTAAATAGTTGGACTATTAAAATCAAGAAAGAATTGAAAAGTTGGATATTTAAATATAATCTGGGATTAAAATATTTAAATGATTTAATTTTCAAATTGGGAATAAATAATAGGTTACTTTATTTGATAAAATAACTCATTATACCTTAAGCCCAAAATTAAGCAAGATAAGTAGAGCATAAAATCTTTGGAAGATTTTTTTGATGATGACTTTAATGCTTAATTTAATATACTTGTCATAAATCTAATTTTGGATTTAAGAAGTATTAAAATTGCAATTTATAATTCTTGGAGAATTAATTGACTATTCATGTAAAGTCAAAGTTTGCAATTGGGCGTATTACACAAGGTGCACATCGTTTCGATATTCCGAAAACCCAAGGCTTGGCCAAAGGTTGTGAAATATTGAAAAGATAATTGACATATCTACCATTAGGGTATGTACTTAAATTAGGAACTGTTATAATGTAACTAGTTTGACTAGAGACATTATCTCTATATCAGTGTTTAATCCGTTGCGGATAAACCTTTATATTCTAGAACACTAAAGTGTTTTATTATATAAAGATGATACTGAGATAAACACATTAGATGTGAATAAACAGAATTTATATTGACAAATAAATAGCTCAAATTGATTTGATCAATAGAGACTTATTTGTGGCATTGTTGTTTGGGACACAATTAAACGAGACTCGTATATCCACACTTTTGAAGAGTGGGTACTAGGACTGATTTGACTATTCAAATAAGGTCTGCAAATCTAGTTTATTAGGTAAAGTACCTAAAATACTATTTACTTGGTAATAGTAAAAGTGCCACCGATCTGTTAGCCCTATTCATAGTAGAGTAAGTGGGCCCATATCTAGCTAGACTAGATGTAAACATGAATATTTCGTGACTTTGACGGATGTAGCATCACGTTATGGTTATGTGTTTCTTTTGAAGAACACAAATCAGAAACTTTAAATTTTCGACACGAAGTAAATAAACAGATCGGCTATAGTATTATTCCGCCACGGTAAGGCCGTAATGGAAAATACTTAAGCAGTAAGTTTCGTACATATATGAAAGAGTGCTGTATTCTTTCACATGAGGACTCCTCCCGAGACACGTCAGTTAGACGGTGTGTCCGAACGGATTAACCGAATCATGTTAGACATGATAAGGCTAATCACGAGTCACTCTGAGCTACTATTTCCTTCTAAAAGATATGTATTAACAGTGCAAAACTTATTTAGAATAAGGTTCCATATAAATCTGTTTGACAGATATCATATAGGATATGAACAGGAAAGAAACAGGGTTTCTTACTCCTAATAATTTGGGTATGCCAGGCATAACGTTTGGATGATACCAAACTAAAAATCCAAATTGGATTAGTGCCAATATAGGTTATCCTAAGGGAAACCTTAAGTATAGTACTTATAAATCTCACATGAGAACAATATGATTGTTATTCACCATACGGTTTTCCTGAGAGGAATACCGATATGAAGTGGTCAGTGGGAGGATAGTGATACTCGATGAAAAATCGGAGTAAAGTAATACTATTCAAGGCACGAAGTCCTTAATGGAACACAAACAGTTCATCAATGATGAATCTGTACCATTAATCTTCGAATACACAAGAACTGAGTAGATCGGATAGAGTCAGAAAACAATCTAGCGTATGGGTTTCTGATCTAACCTCATAGAGATGTAAATCTTATTGAGGAATACCAACCGACTACGTACGAGGAAATGATACAAGGTATCAACTCCCTATTATGGCAAAGTGCCATGAGTCCGAAATGGATTCCATGTAGAACAACTATTTTGGATACTGGTTGTTGTACCACAAGGCATTGTGCCTATGGTGCATTAAACGTCTTCAAGGAAGACATACATGGAAGGCAACATACCCACGTACAAAGCTGGGCTTTTGACGGAAAGATATCGTTATCAACATTGTGTTAATAACGGTTCAACCTTTTACCTGTTGCCA
>SKCR01003586.1:0-27062 GCA_019454045.1 Zanthoxylum bungeanum
GACAACTAAACCAACAAACAAGGCCACACACCTCAGCACTTGGCTTCATGAACAAGTAAGAAACTAAAACCCTAAAATACTTTTCTCTTCATCTCTCTCCTGCCCCCACACTCACTCGCCATGACACAAAACTGAGCCACTACTCCACTAAAACAACTTCACAAAACTTGCCAAACCCTAATGGCTCTTCACGGAAACAAACACACACACACACAAAAACTACCGACTAAACTGCCCTTTCGCATAAGACAAACACACGTACACACTCTTCACAACTCGACACTTAACTTACACATAGGCCACGAACTGGACACCACCCACGTGAAGCAAACCCACAGCAAACAACAAACACCCCTTCACTCATGAGCAGCCAGCCACGTGAACAAACCAACAAAATAACCCTTCAACCGACCAAACAAAAAAAACACATCATCCTCCTTCACTGAGAACCAACCAGCAAGCCACAACCCTCCATCACCGAGAACCAACCAACAAGCCACAACCCTCCCTCACCGAGAAGAACCAAGCAACGAACAACCCTGAAGCCACTGACCGAATAAACTAAATCACGTAAACAACAGCCTCCTAATGACATAAGACAACATCCCCAAACACTAAAAAACAGTCCCAAAATATAGCCAAAAATCACCAAAAAATAGTCCCCAAACTAGTCCAGAAAAACATTCCCAAATCCACACACAAAACAGCCCCTAAACTGAGATAAAAATCAGCCCTCGAACCACAGTGAAGCATTAACCCTTCCGGCGACGTCCCAACGCACTCCCGAGAAGTGACTTAAAAGGTAAGACCTGAGGGCACCCTTTGTTATATTTTATTTTGTCGCCCTGGAAACGGCATTCTTGGTTGGACGTGGAATACGTCCAACCGGGCATACAAAGTCCTACATTGAGAATTGCCAAATTATTTGATCACATATTTATTATTCCGCATTTATTTAGGGTTATTTATCCTTTTATTTAGTTATTCGCTTTTATTGTTATTTCATCATATGCATTATTATATTTCACGTCTGTTTTTATATACATTATGTTAATGACTGCACGTTATCCCTTACGGTATATCGGATGGAAACCCAGACATAAATTCCGTAGCCGAATCTGAATGGACGGCAGTGCGGTCTGTACTTGGGATACAACTCTACGTACCACTCGGGAAATACTCGCATAAGCTTGATTGACCTCCTTTTATTTGCCATTTATTCATTGACACTTTTTCCGCCTTTGATTATTTATTATTTTCATTTCCTCATCTCGTACTCCATAATGTAATATGCTTCCATTATTTCTATTAATGTTTATGGGTATGCAAATTCGTGTGTTTATTTGAATTATCTTGCATGTGCTGCATGAGACTTGGTTATATCATTGTGTAAACCCGTTCATTACAACTGGCATAAGGGACCATTGTGAACCCAATGGTTTGAGGTCTGCCCTTGCGAGGGGTGAGTGTGACCTCAAACAATTTCCTAGTTCACACTGGGTGGCGACTCCTTTATTCTCCAGTTTAGTCCCCCGCAGGCTACTCCGTACTCCCGACCTGGCCGCGAGCCTGAACATCGTCGCCGTGTCTACACAGGGTATGTCGTTTCATCAAGAGCAGTGGGAGTTTCAAGTTTAAATTTCACAAATAATAGTTATTTAAATTTGAACGATGTGTTATTCATTCAAGTTTTTCACAGGAATTTGATTTCTATTTCTAAACTTTTGGATGATGGTTATTTAGTTTCTTTTAATAGCAATTTAGTTATCATTGGTATGAATAGATTGACCATATGCACAAGAAACTCAGAAAATAACTTATATGTGTTAAGACCGTTAACACATAGGTCACTGCTCAACGCTGAAATGTTTAAGGTTGAGAAACCTAAAACTAAACGGCCAAAGATTTCTCACGATGACACATATCTTTGGCATCTTAGACTTGGTCATATCAACCTTGACCGAATAGACAAATTGATAAAAAACGGAGCCTTAAACCAGTTAAAGCTTGGAACTTTTCCAGTCTGTGAATCCTATTTAGAAGGAAAAATAACCAAGAGACCTTTTACTGGAAAAGGTATAAGAACCAATCAACCACATGAGCTAATACATTCGGACGTTTGTGGACCGATGAATGTAAGAGCCCGAGGTGGTTATGAATACTTCATCACATTCATTGACGACTATTCTAGATATAGGTATGTTTACCTAATGCATCACAAATCATATACTTTTGAAAAGTTCAAAGAGTATTGTGCTGAGGTTGAGAACCAGTTAGGTAAAACAATCAAGAATCTATGATCAGATCGTGGAAGAGAATACCTTGACAGAGATTTCGAGGAATTCTTAGTTGAGCATGGGATAATATCCCAACTCACAGCACCTGGAACACCACAGCAAAATGGTGTTGCAGAAATGAGAAATCGAACCCTACTAGACATGATGAGATCTATGTTTAGTTATAGCTCACTACATAGTTCATTCTGGGGATATGCACTGCAAACTGCAATGCATATCATTAATGTAGTTCCATCTAAGTTTGTTCCTAAGACTCCCTTAGAGTTATGGAATGGTCGGAAAACTAGTTTACGACAATTCCGCATATGGGGGTGTCCAGCACATGTGCTGAAGAATAAGACTACAAAGTTGGAGCCATGTTCTCAGGTGTGCCTATTTGTAGGCTATCCTAAGGAGACTAGGGGTGGATTCTTCTATAGTCATGATTATAACAAAATATTTGTATCGCCAAATATTTCGATTCTAGAGGAGGACTATATGAGGGAGTTCAATCCTCGAGGTAAGGTGTTACTCGAGGAGTTACTTGATGGTTCGACTAACACATTATCGTCAATGACAGTTGACAAATACATAGCACCTTTGACATCTGAGAGTCAGATGCAAGTTCGTCAGAATGATCTACCACCTAGATGTAGTTGGAGGCTTGTACGACAACTTGATCGCTACCTTGGGGTTGGAAAGGCACATGTTGTCGCATCCAGCGATGGTATAGATGATCCGTTGACCTATCGTAGTGCAATGGATGATTCTGATAGAGAGGAATGGCTATGAATGTAGAGATGGAGTCCATGTACTCCAACTCAGTCTGGGAACTTGTAGACCAACCTGATGGGGTGAAACCCATAGGTTGCAAGTGGATCTACAAGAGGAAGAGGGGAGCGGATGGGAAGGTACAGACCTTCAAGGCTAGGCTAGTGGGCAAGGGTTATACCTAGAAAGAGGGAGTTGACTATGAGGAAACTTTCTCGCCAGTAGCCATGCTCAAATCTATATGCACTCTTATATCCATTGCCGCATATTATGACAATGAAATTTGGAAAATGGATGTCAAGACTGCATTTTTGAATGGAAATCTTAACGGGAGTATCTATATGGTACAACCAGAAGGGTTCATTGCCCAAGGTCAAGAGCAAAAGGTTTGCATGCTGCAAAGGTTTATTTATGGACTTAAGCAGACATCTCGATCTTGGAATATAAGATTTGATACCACGATCAAGTCTTATAATTTCGAGCAGAATGTTGATGAGCCTTGTGTATACAAGCGTGTCATTGACGGGAATGTGGTTTTTCTTGTTTTATACGTCGATGAAATTTTACTCATTAGGAATGATGTAAAGATATTATCGGACGTGAAAACCTGGCTAGGTAACCAATTCCAAATGAAAGATTTGGGAGAGGCCAGTTATGTTCTTGAGATTCAGATACTTCGGGATCGTAAGAAATGATTGTTAGCTATGTCTCAGGCATCATATATCGACAAGATCTTTGTGCGATTTGGGATGCAGAATTCCAAGAAAGGCAATCTGCCTTATTGGCATGGAATTCATTTGTCAAATGAACCGTCTCCTAAGACACCTCAAGATGTTGAGGAAATTAGACATATCTCATACGCCTCAGTACTTGGTAGTCTCATGTATGCTATGTTATGCACGGGACCAGACATCTGTTTTGCAGTGGGAGTAATCAGTAGGTTTCAGTCAAACCCAAGATTGGATCACTGGGTGGCTGTGTGAAACACATTCTCAAGTATCTTAAGAGAACGAGAGATTATATGCTTGTGTATTCCGGTGAGGATATGATCCTAAGGGGATATATAGACTCTGATTTCTGGATCGGTGTTTACCCTAGGTGGTGGGGCTATAGTATTGCGGAGTATAAAGCAATCTTACATTGTTGACTCCACCATAGAGGCTGAATATGTAGCAGCTTGTGAAGCAGCTAAAGAAGCAGTGTGGCTCCGTAAATTCTTGGGAGATCTGGAAGTTGTTCCAGATATGGATAGACCACTCACACTTTATTGCGATAATAGTGGTACAGTGGAGAAGTCCAAAGAACCAAGAAGCCACAAGAGGGGAAAGCATATAGAGAGGAAATATCATCTCATCAGGGAGATAGTGCAGAGAGGAGACGTTACTGTCACAAAGATTGCATCCGCATAGAACCTGGTTGATCTGTTTATAAAGACCTTGTCGGCTAAAGTTTTTGAAGGTCACCTAGATGGTCTAGGATTACGTGACATGTCTCATTTGCTCTAGTGCAAGTGGGAGATTGTTGGGATGTATGCCCTAGAGCTACATATGATGTAAACAACTTTAAGTTTTTTGAAATAAAATGATGCATTATTCATTTATCTTAAGTTTTTGTTTAATTTTCGCGTATTATAAATTATCTTGAATACCCTAGATTACTTATGTACCTTAAGACTTAGTGTATGAGTGTCATACACAAGAGGATTTAAGTATGAAGTTAGTAATCGTAAATAGTCCATAGAGAGCAAACAAAGTGAGTATTGTTTTGTGTTGCTGTTCGGGGGTTGTTCGGGGACTGTTTCGGGGCAAAAATTTGGCTTAAAATAGTAGAAAAATTTCAGTGGTTCTATTGGTTCCACTCGGCATTCAAAGGAGAAGGGCATAAAAAATTTTCAAGTCCAATCCATGTGTTTAAGACGTTTCCGTTGTACGAGGAAATCATTTCCTACAAGGAAAACAACAACCATCACCGAATGAAATCAGCCACCAAACAACCACCAAAACCGTGAAACAAACAACCAAAACAGTAGCCAAACCACCGAAAAAATAGCAGCTAAAAATTGAAAAATAACCAGAACAGTAAACAACCAAAACCAAAACGGAAAAACCGAAAAACAACCAGGACAGCAGCCAAAAAACAACCAAAATAGCAGCCAAAATAACCAAAAACATCAGCCAAAAACAACCAAAAACAGCAGCCAAAAACAACCATCAATAGTAGCCAAAAACAACCAAAACAGCATCCTAAAAACAACCAAAAACAACAACAAAAAACAACCAAAAAAATAGTAACCAAAATCGTGAAACAGCAACAGCAAAACAGCAACCAGAAAATAGCAAAACAGCGAACATCAAATAACGAACCAGCAGTCCGAAACAGTAAATAGTGAACTAGCTTTGATCGTTTCGGCGATGGCCTAACGCACTTTCGAGAAAGCAACTTAAAAGGTAAGACCTGAGGGCACCCTTACCACATTTATTTTTATAGTTCCGGACGATGCATGCCTGGCTGAACGTGAAATATGTCCAGCTGGGTATGCGAAGTCCTACATCAAAGACGGCAAAATTTCTGGTCACAATCTTTTCTTTCTTCGGTATTTTATTATTTATTTTTTTATCTATTTAGTGTTATATTTTTTATCTATTGTATCACTTTTACTGTTATTTTATTATTTCGCCTTTATTTTGATTATGTTTTTCATGTTGATAATTATACACATATGCATGGTTATATTTTTATGTCCGTTTACATTGCATTGATGATTATGTATGTTATTATCCCTTGCGGTATATCAGATGGAAACCCATACATAAATTCCGTAGCCGAATCCGAATGGACGGTAATGCGGTCTGTACTTGGGATACAACTTCATGTGCCACTCAGGAAATACTCATACATGCGTGATTAACCCCTCTTTTTGTTTGCTATTTACTTATTGACATTTTTCCTGATTTTGACTGTTTATTATAATTTTCATTATCGCATTTCTCAATGTAATATGCTTCGGAACTATGTTATTGTGATTATTAATATTTATGGGTGTGCAAATTTGTTTTTATTTGAATTACTTTGCATGAACTGCATAAGACTTGGCTATACCATTGTGTGAACCCATCCATTATACATGCATAAGTAAGGGACCATTCCAAACCCAATGGTTTGAGGTCTTTCCTTGCGAGGGGTGGGTAGGGCCTTAAATCTTTCCCAGTTCACACTAGGTGGCAACTCTTTTATTCTCTGGTTTAGTCCCTCACAATCTAATTCGTACTCTCTATGGGCTGTGAGCCCAACAGTGTCATGGTCGCCGACCATCATAGGCGTAGCGATAAACCCTGCTTCGCTCCTACACTAAGGCTTGGCTTCATTCAATACCAGCAGGTTCCATAACCACTTGGAACAATCTTGCCACCAAGTTCCTTGCAAAATACTTTCCCCCAGCTAGAACATCAAAGTTAAGAAATGACATCACATCCTTTGTTCAGCATGACTCAGAATCCCTCTGTGAAGCATGGGAAAGATACAAAGAATTGTTCCAAAAATGTCCTCTCCAAGAGATTGCAAAGTGGCTGTAAGTCCAAACTTTCTACAATGGGCTTTCTGGACTTATGAGAACTACAACAGATACTGCTGCTGGATGAGCATTAATGGCAAAAGAATAAGATCAAGCTTAGGATTTAATTAAAGAAATGGCTAATAACAATTCCTTATGGCCAACAGAGAGAAACATGATCCATCGAGTAGTAGAAATCCACGAAGTAGGAAAAAACACATATGTGAATGCTAAGCTGGATCATTTTTGCAAATGTCTGGAAACTCTTAGCATGCAAGTTAATGCTGAATCCACAAGTTCACCATATGGATGAGCACCAGAGGCATAATATTACAACCCAAATGATGAATCTGTGAACTATGTCAGCAACTTTAACAGAAAAGGAAACAATCTATATTCCAACACCTACAACCCATATTAGAGGAATCATCCCAACTTTGCATGGAGTAATACTTCTGGACAGGTACCAAATTAAAGGAATAATCCACCACTTGGATTCCAACAGAAAAATAAAGGACAAGGGTATGAAAATAAGCCATAAATAGAAGATCTACTGGCAGAAATGAAAAAGAATGAAGTCAAAAATGACGTTTTGTTTCAAGCATAAGCAGCATCATACGAAGCTATGTTTCAAAATCAAGCAGCATCTCTATAAACACTGGAGAATCAATTGGGACAACTTGCCAATACTCAGAGTTATAGACCGCAAGGGACCCTTCCTAACGACACAGAACCAAATCCTAGGAACATAGGGAATGAGCAATGTCAAGCCATCACTTTGAAAAGCGGCACTGAAATCAACAAAGATGTTGGAGACAAGGCATCTACCGAGGAAGTTCCAAAAGAAAGCAATAAAGCAAATCCAAAGACAGAGGAAAGGAGTCCAGAGAAAATAATCAAAAAAAATTTAACCAATCTCCACATTTTCCATAGCGTCTCCAGAAACACAAACTGACCAAGAAATTTTCTCGATTCCTGGAAATTTTCAAAAAGCTACATATCAACATTCCATTTGCAGAAACGTTGGAGCAAATGCCCAGTTATGTCAAATTCATGAAAGATATTCTATCAAGAAAATGGAGATTGGGAGATTACGAGACTGTAGTACTGACATAAGAATGCAACACCATTATTCATAGGAAGCTTCCCCCAAAGTTGAAGGATCCTGGCAGTTTCACCATCCTTTGCACCATAGAGGAACATTACTTTGGTAAGGCTTTATGTGATTTGGGTGCTAGTATCAACTTAATGTCTTTGTCTATTTACAGGAAATTACAGCTTGGAGAAGCAAAGCCCACCTCAGTCACTCTACAACTTGCTAATAGATCACTCACATTTCCAATAGGGGTAGTGGAAGATGTGCTTGTCAAGGTTGATAAATTCATTTTCCCATCAGATTTTATTGTCCTGGACATGGAGGAAGACAAAGACGTACCCATCATCCTTGGGAGGCCATTCTTGGCTATAGGTCGAACCATCATTGATGTACAAAAGATGAACTAACCATGAGGGTACGGGACCAAGAAGTAACATTTCATGTGTTCATAGCCATGAAATTTCCAAATGATGAAAGGGAGGAGGAATGTTTCAGACTTGATGTATTACATAGTATCATCCAAAACACAGATGTTATGCAACTTTCCACTGACAAACTTGAAGCATGCATCACCAGCTTAACTGAAAAAGAATTAGATGATGAGATTCTGGAATGTATCAACTATATTGATGGAGGCTCTCGCTTCAGATCGACACCGAAGTTGGAAAGCTTGGAACTACCGAAAAATGGATGAGTCAAACCCTAGATTGAAGAACCACCGCAGCTAGAATTAAATCCACTTATGAGCCATCTCAGGTATGCATACTTGGAAAACTCTTATGATTTACCTGTTATTATTTCTCCATCTCTAACATAGGGTGCATGAAGATAAGTTGTTGAGAGTGCTACACGAGCACAAGAGAGCTATTAGCTGGACTATAGCAGACATTCGAGGCATAAGTCAATCATTTTGCATGCACAAAATCCTAATGAACGACGGGTACAAAGTCATAATAGAGCATCAATGGAGACTTAATCCAATCATGAAGGAAGTAGTAAAGAAAGAAATCATCAAATGGTTGGATGTAGGCATCATCTACCCCATCTCTGACAACTCTTGGGTAAGTCCTATGTAATATATACCCATGTAAGAAGGAATGACTGTAGTCACCAATGAAAAGAATGACCTGATTCCGACAAGAACAGTGACTGGATGGAGAGTGTGTATGGACTACAGGAAATTGAACAAAGCCACACGGAAGGATCATTTCCTGCTACCATTCATTGACCAGATGCTAGACAGACTGGCGAGGCATGATTACTACTGCTTTCTGGATGGATACTCTTGGTACAATCAGATTTCCATCGCCCCAGAAGATCATGAGAAAATCACTTTCATATGCTCGCATGGTACTTTTGCTTTCCGCAGGATGCCATTTGGACTATGTAATGCTCCTGCCACGTTTCAATGATGTATGATGGCCATCTTTTCAGACATGATTGAACAAAGCATGGAAGTCTTCATGGATGACTTCTCAGTGTTTGGAGTCTCGTTCGACCACTGCTTGCAAAATCTGGGAAAAGTCTTACAAAGATGTGCAGACACCAATCTGGTATTGAACTGGGAGAAATGACACTTCATGGTGCAAGAGGGCATTGTCCTAGGACATCAGATCTCACAGAAGGGAATCGAGGTAGACAAAGCAAAAATTGAGACAATAGAAAAACTACCTCCACCATCATCTGTCAAAGGGATTCGAAGTTTTCTCGGACATGCAAGATTTTACAGAAGATTCATCAAAGACTTCTCCAAGATTTCTAAACCATTATACAATCTGCTGGAGAAAGACGTGTCATTCCACTTCACCGAAGAATGCCACCATGCTTTCGAGATCTTGAAATAAAAGTTGGTCTATGCTCCTATCATAATAGCACCATATTGGACTCTCTCTTTCGAAGTGATGTGCAATGCCAGTGATTTTATAGTAGGTGCTCTTTTGGGACAACGTATGGTGAAGGTTTTTCACACCATTTACTACGCCAGTAAAACTTTGGATAAAGCACAACTCAACTACATAACAACTGAAAAAGTTTACTCACAATTGTGTTTGCTTTTGACAAATTCCACTCTGATTTGTGTTGGACAATTATGACCCATAGCATCACTATTTGTAAAAGACATGGTGTTTCTTGTACAAATTAACTATGTGACAAAGGAAATTGCTCTTTTATCATTTTGTAATTGGATTACTTAGATATATAAATGATAAAAGTCCATATGATTAGTACCAGATTAATAAGATATGAGACAGTATTAATCCACGAAAGGTTTAATCATCAAATATCCATAGTCGTAGTATTATCGAGACTGGACATCGATAATGCGGAATAGTCTAGTATTACACTTGTGTGTATTATGGAAGCTTAACGGCATAGTTCTCATATATTTTAGTATTGGATACTTATGCAAGTGTGATAAGAGGTTCTTTTAGCCGTTGGACCGGGAACAGCTTCGCTCTAGATAGACCCATCAGAGTCTCATTGGTAGTATGACTATGTCTCTGGGAATCTGAATCAAGGTAGGTGTATGTGGTCGTAACCTGAGACTTGCATCGCTAATACTTGTGACAATCATTATACTTTGGTTTTGGTCGTCTGGAGCTTTAACAGGTTCTGTGTACGCCTCTTCTGGGTATACTGAGAATCGTAGTGTATTGGGTGTGATGTCAAGATGGAAGTATCACTTCAGTCATATGGAGATGATGATCACGCAGGGATACAGAACTAGTACTCTTAAATGCTGCAGCTATCGGGATAGTATGAATAGGTCATGATTATCCGATTACAGAGACTAGTTGCTAGTGATCCGATATATGCTTCGTACGGGGCAAACACAATTCCAGCCCCAGGCTTAGCATATGACATCCGATATTGGATCGTATTACGCAATACATTGTATACTACGCCTGATATAGATTATATATATTCCATGTTGAATATATTTATGGAGAATTAGGTAGGCACGGTGCTTTGCTAGAAGCCAATCATGTCTTGTAAATCGGTAAGAATATGGTACTGGGTACGCACGTGTTTGGATAGTCTGATGACCGTATTTACTGCCAACATATCCAGGAATCTCTTGGGTCGCTTCCCAAAGATTCACCGGTGATATTTGACTCGAAGATAATTAATCTGGGATTAATTATTAGAGAGAAAATTAATCTGGGATTAATTACGGCAATAATAAATCTGGGATTAATTATCAAAGGGAAACTTAATCTGGGATTAATTACGTTAAGAATTAATCTGGTATTAATTCGTGTACAAGGGATAACGCGATTAATTTAGAATTAATCGGGAAAATAAATTTAATAGTTAAATTGGATTTTCTATTTAATTTATTTAATTGGGCTAAAATAATATATTGGATATATTAATTGAAATTGGATTTCAATACGGAATTAAAATTGGATTTTAATTCAAGCGAACGAATTAATTTGGAATTAATTCGTAAGCGACTTTCGTAATAATTTTGCGAGGCGTAATTATTTAATTAAATTGGATTTAATTATTTAGCGATAGAAAATTCATTTGATCGGATTAAACGAACTCAGGCCCAAAGTGTGTTGTGTAAGCCAATAAAATTTTGAATTTGAAAGTGGTGGGACCCACTTCACTTACATCACTAGTCAGTATTAGTGATGGAAGTGGTTGGCATTTAAAGACATCCTGTTGTCAACTTTACACACAACTTTTAAAACATTATTTTGGAAAACACAAACAATTATTCATCTTCTCTCTTCTAATCCAAAACTGTGAGCCTCTCTTCTCTCCATGGAATTTTTTTTGCAAAATTTCAACTTGCTAGCATATAGGGTGTCAAAAGAAGGTGATAGGGAAACTCACCAATGAGTTTGGAACAACAAAGAAAGCTTGGAGCATCTACATCCGAGGAGAAATTTTGAACTTCTCTACCGAGCAATGTAAGTAATTTTCATAACTTATCTTGTAATATTCACACAATAATCACGCGTAGAGATCCCGTGGCATGTCTTGGACACTAAAAATGGTATCAGAGCGAGATCTAAGCATGATTTTAATTCTAGGGTTTATATACTTTAATTTGGGATTTTTTGCTTGGAGCTTGATTTACCTAAATTGATTGTGTGGTTGTGTTTATATGATGATGAATTGGATTTGTGCATCATTGGATTTGAGATAAATTGATAGGATCACAAATCCTCAAATTCACAAGCATGGCCGAATACACCATAGAAATCCTCATGGTGATTTTTTTTTTTTTGAAAATTAGACAATTGGATATGTTTAAAGCATGAAATAAATCTTGTATGTTGATTTAATTGGATTGAAATCAAATTGAGTGTTATTTTATGCAATTTTCGTGAGAATAAGCATGTTGGAATGGATTGATTTAGCCTCAATTTTGTGTTGGACATGAATTTGAGAATTAAAGCATGATTAATTAGATTAATTGATATTTTGGAAATATTGGATTAATTAATTAATTGTGGTAATTACACTTTAATTTGAATTAATGTAAATTTGGAATAATATCTTAATTTAATTTGTTGTATTTGGGCTTAATGGGCTTGGTTGGGCCAAATATGGTTTTGGACAATTGGGTTGGATCCAATTGGGCCTAAAACCATTTCCATAAAGTCCAAATATGACAATTGGACCTTTAAAAATTTAATTGGGCTTAATGGGCCTAAATTGATTTTTGGCATAGGGTGATTCCTATTTGGGCCTTGGCATTTTGGGTTTGATCCATATTGGCCAAAGCCCATGCCTAAAGAATTAATTGAAAGCCTATTGGACTTTAATTGAATAGTATTGGATACTAATTGGGCCTTTGAGACCCATGAAGATTAGATTTGGAATCCAAGTCTAAAAGGCACTATTAAAAGTGTAATTATTTAATTTGGAATTAAATATGAATTAGTATTGGATACAATTTAAATTGGATTTAAAATTGTAGTTCTATATAATTCAAGAATACGTACTTTGAGTATTTATTTTTAAACGAGTTGGACTCGCGCAAATCAAATCGGTCTTTGAACATTGGATGGTCATTAATTCAAAGATTAATTAATTGGATTAGATTGATTGAATAACATGCTTTGTGTGAATACTTGGATGTATTTGTATGAATAATGTATATCGGATGGATATTAGATGGGTGGGGGCAATTTTGGAAATGATTGTAATAAATTTAGAATTTATTAAATTCGACATGCGTGTCCAGCCTTTCACCTCCTTATCTCTTTGTATTTCTCTTATCACCAATTCCCCTCAATGCAAATGAGGTTTCTTTTAGTGTTATGTAATTGGGTAGAAGAATGTATAGTGCTAGCGGGAGAGAGGAAAGGGAGAGACTAGTTCTAGAAAAAAATTATTATATATCTATATGTGTATCATTATTAATTTTATTCGCGCCTTATTATGCTTTTAGAATGCATGTTTAAGGGTGTATGATGAGACCTAATCAAAGATAATAAATTGGTTGCCAATTTACGCGAAAAACCCTCACTCAAATATTAAGCATTTTCCTTCCATTGAGTAGTTCTCTCTCAAGATCCAAGAATGGCATTGGTTTGTTGGCCAAAGTCAAGATCAATGTCCATCGCGGATGTGTTTGAACCACGAAAGCTTTGTTCTATATCGCATGTCTTGGGCGGTTGTGACTTGTTGGCCAAAGTCAATGTCACTTATTGTTCATCGACTTGGATTACGAAGCTTTCCCACTGTCAATGGGTCATGCTTAACTGGAATCATTAAGCTTGTTGAGCCAAAGCCAAGGCTTAGTTGATTCAGAGGAAAAGGTTAGGAAATATATTGGATATTGTTTTGAACTTGGAGGTCCACCTACCGGATCTAGGAATTGGATGGGATCCAATTGATCTTAGAGATATACCTAGTTAAGTTTCATACAACTTGTTGGCCAAAGTCAAGGTTGTGTGTTATTTAACAGGATCCTAGCCCACTAGGAGATTGGGTTTCCCGAGTACTCCACAGAGGGTTAGAGGCTCGCCGAAAAATAGTGGGTGGCTTATATTAAATTTGCAATTTCGTTTAAATACTTGCAAATACGCGCTCTTTTATTTTATTTATCGTAGTTATAAATATATTAGTTGGACTAATATTGAATACTACTTTCTTTGAACAGTTAGACTGTACAAGACACTACTCCACTTGTAGTTGGTTATATAGTTGGACTATAGTAACCATTGCATTTTTAGTGTACTCAAAATTGTTGATTGGATAGTTGGACTATTGCAATCGAGATGGCTGGAAAGATTAGCGTTAGGGACATCATCATTGGCGATAATGTCTTTAACGGCTCCAATTTTCCAGATTGGGAGATGAATCTCAGGATAGTCCTAGGAGCTGAGAAGTTACTCTATGTCATAGAGAAACCTCTCGGGCCCTGAGCCCGAAGTTGATAAAATAGTAGAGCATGAGCTTAGAAAGACTCATCGTGATGATAACTTTAGTGCTCAATCTGTTATGCTTTCCGCAATGACTCCTTAATTTCTTCGTCAGAACTAAGGATTAGATTCTTATACCATGATGTTGAAATTAAAGGATCTTCATAGATCTAACCTTAGATCTTAGAAGTACGAATTGTAAAAGAAGCTCTTTTGCTCGCGTATGTCAGAGGGTACATCTGTCGAGCACTAGGTGTCGCAGATGATTGCTGACATAGAACAGCTAGGTTAGCTGGGCATTACCTACGAGGCCGAGACTTCCATAGATTTGATCTTACAGTCTCTGCCCAAATGATGGGCGGTTCATCATGAACCAAGAGAAAACTCTTGGAGAGTTAATGCTTCTAAAAGGGCGGTTCATCAATGAGGCAGAGCCAGAGCTTCTAAAAGGGCAAGAAGCACAAGGCGCATCTTACTTCGACATCCCAGAAGGCCAAGGCTTGGCCGAAGGCTTCTGGGAGTGTAAAGAAAAAGGGCAAAGGCAAAATCGTCACAGTCTTCTGGGAAGACAAATGACATATCCCAAGATGTCTGCCTAAACTGTGGCAAACGAGGTCACTGGAAGCGTTACTGTTGTATGGACAAGGCAGACATGAAGGAAGTGAAGGAGAGCAAGGCTCCGACTTCAAGTATGTTTGTTATTGTAATAAATGTGTCCACTACTGGTTTTAAAAATTGGATTTTTGATACTGGATATGGTACATACATATGTACTGATGTGCGGGATCTGCTGATTAGAAGGAGACTGGCTTCAGATGAGATCGACCTGAGATTCAGAAACGGGACGAGAGTCGCTGTGTTTGGCTGTGGGAACCTAAGTTTTGGAACTACCCTTTGGGCATGTACTTAAATAGGAAACTATTATAATGTACCTAGTTTGACTAGAAATATTATCTCTATATCTAGTTTAACTCGTTGCGGGTAAACCTTTATGTTCTAGAACACTGGGTGTTTTGTTTATAAAGATGATATTGAGATTACACATTAGATGTGAATAACAATATTTATATTTTGAATATAAATGAATCTCAAACCTATAACATGACAAACAAAAGGCTCAAACTGAGTAAATCAGATGAGACTTATTTGTGGCATTGTCCTCTGGGACACATTAACAAGACTCGTATATCCACACTTTTGAAGAGTGGATACGTGGACGGATTTGATCCTAATTCATATGTGTCTGCGAATCTTGTTTATTGGGCAAAGTGCCTAAAAGAAATTTTAGTGGTAAGGTGGTGTAAGTGCCACTGATCTCTTAGCCCTCGATCATAGTGACGTGTGTGGGCCCATATCTAGCCAGGGTAGAGGTGGTTATGAATACTTCGTAACCTTACGGATGTTGCATCGCATTATGGTTATGTGTATCTTATGAAATACAAGTCGGAAACCTTTGATAAATTCAAAGAGTTTCGACACGAAGTAGAAAAATAAACTGGTAAAAGTATTAAAACATTACGGTCGGACCGTGATAGACAATACTTAAGCAATGAGTTTCTTGATTACTTGAAAGAGTATGGTATTCTTTCACAGTGGACTCCTCCCGGAACACCTCAATGAAAGGTGTGTCCGAACGGAGAAACTGAACTTTGTTAGACATGGTAAGGTTTATGATGAGTCGCACTGAGCCACCAATTTCCTTCACGGGATACGCATTGAACAATGCAATACTTATTTTGAATAAGGTTCTATCAAAGTTTGTTGGACATACTCCATAGGGAATATGGACAAGAAAAAAATCGGGTTTCCCATTCCTAAAGATTTGGGGATGCTGGGCATGTTAAACATTTGGATGGTACCAAACTAGAACCCAAATCGGATAAGTGTCTATTTGTAATTGGTTATCCTAAGGAAACCAGTAAATATTACTTACACAACCCAGAAGAGAACTGTGGGACACAGAAACTGGGCGACACATGCTGTCCCGGGCTCGCGGCCCGGTCGGGAGTACGGAGTAGCCACGGGGGACTAAACCGGAGAATAATGGAGTCGCCACCCGATGTAAACCGGGAAAATGAGATTTAAGGCCGCACTCACCCCTCGCAAGGGAAGACCTCAAACCGTTTGGGTTCAGAATGGTCCCATACTCATGCCACTTGAATGACAGGATTTATGTAATAATTTAATCAGGCTTAAGTAGCACTTATTCCAAGAGTATCATGCTTCTAAATTCACATGTACAAAATAAAACTTATACATATATTTCACATCTAAGATTGCATGCTTGGAAGTACATCAAAGGAGCGACAAACATACAACTTCATTGGCATATTATATTTAATAAAACACAAGTACATCGTCAGCGGATTTGTTTGATTATCGTTTGACGATATTATACGATCATCACATCGCCACGATGTATGATCCGAACGAATCAGATGATATAGAAGTATATATCTGGATCGTCGATGAGACCTTTAATTCCTTAGCCTTTGCTGACGCCTAGCTCAGCCGCTAACAGAACTATATCTAATCTAATTAGATTTATTTTCGATCCAAATGGCTTCTTTTGCTGCCTCAGCTGCATCAATCCGCATTTGTTGTTTATTCGGCAACAGTTATCTTGCTAGGAAGATTTCCAGCTCACTGTCCCAGTGTTCAAACTTTATAGTACCTCAGTATTTAATTGTTTGGAAACTTGCAGCAGTGATCCCAGTCACTTCAAGTTCTCCTTCTCCATAGTTTAAGATAGCATCTTTAGTTCTCTGAGATACTAACAGATGTTCTTAATATCAATTCAGTGACTGTCACTTGGATTGACCTGATTGTGACTCCATATGCTCGAAGCGTATGAGACACCCTATCAAGTACATTTTAAATGTACAATTTCCCAGAGAGTGTTAACAACTCCAAATCTATCCCAGTAGATCTTTATTCCTTGAATAAAGGTTGTTGCTCCCCAGAATTCTACGGAGAATTTCTATGAAAGCCAAGCTTTCAACAATTGCTTATGGGAATTTTACTGTCAGTCAGTGCGCTCTCCCACTAACCTCCTTATATACACAAGAATTATTTCGTTTTGAGTCAAATCATAAATCATTATGATTATTTCAAAACGACAGTTCCAAGAACCTTATGCTTGCTTCAATCCAACATGGATCGAATAACCCGCAAACCTTGTTTGTCGGTTATTCAAAATCGTCAGGATGTTGTAAACATCCTTCAAAAGGTTTCCTTTTCAGGAAACCGATTTTGATCTACAACTGACATTTCATAAATGAAATACGCAGTTATCAACAAGCATCTTCAAAATGGATTTACCATGGTAACAGGTAAAAGGATGAACCGTTATTAACACAATGTTGATAACGATACCTTTCCGTCATAAGCCTAGCTTTGTACGTTGGTATGTTTCCATCCATGTATGTCTTCCTTGAAGGTGTTTAATGTACCAATAGGCGCAATTCCTTGTGGTACAACAACTAGTATCCAAAATAGTTGTTATACATGGAATCCATTTTGGACTCATGGCACTTTGCCATAATAGGGAGTCGATACCTCGTATCACTTCCTCAAAACGTAGTCGGTGGATATACCTTCATAAGATTGACATCTTTATGGGGTTAGATCAGAAACCCATACCCTAGGTTGTTTTCTGACTCTATCCGATCTACTAGTTTCTTGTGTATTTGAAGATTAATGGTATAGATTCATCATTGATGAGCTATTTGTGTTCCATTAAGGACTTCGTGCCTTGAACAGTATTACTCCGATTTTCATCGAGTATTACTATCCTCCCACTAACCACTGCATATCGGTATTCCTCTCAGGAAAAATGCATGGTGAGCAACAATCACATTGTTCTCATGTGAGATTTATAAGTACTATACTTATGGTTTCCCTTGGGATAACCTATATTGGCACTTATCCAATTTGGGTCTTTTAGTTTGGTATCATCCAAACGTTATGCCTGGCATACCCAAATTATCAGGAATGAGAAACCTCGTTTCTTCCCTGTTCATATCCTATATGACATCTGTCAAACAGATTTACATGGAACCTTATTCTAAATAAGTTTTGCACTGTTAATACATATCCTATTGAAGGAAACAGTAGCTCAGAGCGACTCGTGATAAACCTTATCATGTCCAACAAAAATCGGTTTTTAGTTCGGACACACCGTCTAACTGACGTGTCTCGGGAGGAGTCCTCATTTGAAAGAATACCGTACTCTTTCATGTACGTATGAAACTTACTGCTTAAGTATTTTCCATTACGGTCTTACCATGGCGGAATAATACTATAGCCGATCTGTTTATTTACTTCGTGTCGAAACTTCAAAAGTTTCCGATCTGTGTTCTTCAAAAGAAACACATAACCATAACGTGATGCCACATCCGTTAAAGGCCACGAAATATTCATGTTCACATCTAGCCTAGCTAGATATGGGCCACTAACTTCATCATGAATAGGGCTAACAGATCGGTGGCCCTTATACTATTACCAAGTAAATAGTATTTTAGGTACTTTACCTAATAAACTAGATTCGCAGACCTTATTTAAATAGTCAAATCAATCCTAGTACCCATTCTTCAAAAGTGTGGATATACGAGTCTTGTTTAATTGTGTCCTAGACAACAATGCCACAAATATGTCTCTATTGATCAAATCAGTTTGAGCTATTTATTTGTCATTTTATATGTTTGAGATTTTAATTATATTCAAATATAAATTCTGTTATTTACATCTAATGTATTTATCTCAGTACATCTTTATATAATGAAACACTTAGTGTTCTAGAATATAAAGGTTTTATCCGCAATGGATTAAACACTGATATAGAGATAATGTCCCTAGTCAAACTAGTTACATTATAACAGTTCCTAATTTAAGTACATACCCGAAGGGTAGTTCCTAAACTTAGGTATCTACGGTCGAAACAGACTTTCGTCCCGTTTCCAATTCGCAAAAAAATCTCGGCTTGAAGTCAGTATCCAGCTCATAGCGGATTCTGAACATCAATACATATATTTAATGTACCACACTAAGTATTTAAAATCTAATTTTAATACTAGTAGTGAACATAACTTTGACAAATATTTTTAAAGTCAGAGCCTCGCCCTTTCTTTAATTCCTTCGTGTCTTCTATATCCAAATGGTAGTCACTTTGGGATATGTCAATTATCTTTTCAATATTTCACAAACCTTTGGCCAAGCCTTGGGTTTCGGAATATCGAAACGATGTGCACCTTGTGCAACACGCCCAATTTTAAACTTTGACTTTTCACCTCTAGAATAGTCAAATCAATTCTCTAAGAATTATTAATTGCAATTTAATACTTTTAAATCTAAAGATAGATTTATGATAAGTATATTAATTAAGCACTAAAGTCATCATCACATAAATCTTCCAAAGATTTTATGCTCTACTTATTTGCTTAATTATGGGCCTAGTCATAATAAGTTATTTGATCAAATAAATTAACCTATTATTAATTCCCAATTGAAAATTAAATCATTTAAAACATTTAACCCAAGGATATATATTTTAAATATTCAACCTTTCAATTCTTTCTTGATTTCAATAGTCCAACTATTTAATCAATTTAATAAGGTACTATTTATTATAATGATTACAATAATCCAATTATTTAATCAACTATAATTTTAATTCAATTATTATGATTACTATAATCCAATTATAAAATCAACTATATATCGAATGAATTTGTATATAGTCCAACTATATATATTTTTATAACAACATAAAATATTAGTCCAACTAATACTTTTTATTAATATGACGAGTAAAATATAGATGAGCGCGTTTAGCGAGTATTCGAACGAATGTTGCAAATTCAATACTTGCCTCCCACTATTTTTTCGTCGAGCCTCTAACCCTCTGTCGAGTACTCGGGAAACCGTGTTTCCTAGTGGGCTAGGATCTCGTTAAATATCACACAATCTTGACTTTGGCCAACAAATTGTATGATAATTAACTAGGTAGATCTTGAAGATCAATTGGATCTCATCCAACTCCTAGATCCAGTAGGTGGACATCCAAGTCCCAAACATATATCTTATATATGCCTATACATCGAATGTATACCCTAACCTTTTTCCTCTGAATCAACTAGGCCTTGGCTTTGGCACAACAAACCTAGTGATCCCAGTCAAGCGCGGACCCATTGACATGGAAGCTTCGTAATCAATGTCAATGGACAAGAAGTGGTATTGACTTTGGCCAACAAACCACAACTTGGACACGACACCGATATGGAACAAAGCCTCGTGATTAAAACACATCTTCGACGGACAAGGGCTTGACTTTGGCCAACAACCCCTGCCAATCTCGGATCTTGAGCAAGAATCACTCAATGGAAGGAAAATAAACGCTTGATATTTAACGAGGTTTTTTCGCGTGCAAATTGGCTACCAATTTAATTATCTTTGTTAAGGTCTCATCATCATACACCCTTAAACATGCATTCTAAATACATAATAAAGCGAGTATGAAAATAAAATAATAATTATATGCGGATGGATACTTAACACATTGATCCTAGATCAAATCTCTCCCTTTCTCACTCAAGCTAGCACTAGTATTACTTTTACCCGTTACATACACTTCTAAAGAAACCTCATTTACATGGAGAAGGGAATAGGTGAGAAGAGAATACAAAGAGAATAGAGGTGATAAGGCTGGACACACAGGTCCAATTAATAAATCAAATTTATTACAACAATTTCTAAAATTGCCCACCCATCTAATATCCATCCGATATACATTATTCATTCAACACAACCACGTATTCACACACATAAGCATGCTATCAATCAATCTAATCAAATTAATTAATCTGATAATTAAGTGATCATCCAATGTTCAAACAACGATTGATTTTGTTCGAGTCAAACTCGTTTTTGCGAATAAGTACTCAAAATACGAATTCATGAATTAAATTAAACTACATCATTAAATCAAATTTAACATGTATTTAATACTAATTCACTATTCAATTCCAAATTAAACATTACACTTTATTAATAAACCTTTTACGATTTAAATTCCAAATTTAATCGTAACGCGTCTCAAAGACCGATTAACGTCCAACGTCAATTCAATTAAAGTCCAATGGGCTTTTAATTGATTTCTTAAGGCGTGGACTTTTGGTCAACTCGGGTCAAACCGATAACCAAAGTCCAATCCGGGATTTACCCCATAAGCCCATAAATCAATCTTGGCCCATTAGGCCCAATTGAACTTTAAAGGTTCATTAGTCGCATTTGGGCTTATGGTTAAGGTTTTGGGCCCAATTGGATCCAATCCATTTGGCCTAAACCCAACTTGATAAAATCAAGCCCATAGGCCCAAATACAACATTAGAAGCCCAATATCAAAAATAGGCCCAAATAATTAAATTCAAAAAATCCAATTTTCCCAATTTAATTACCAAAGTGTATTACATTATCAATTACCCAAATCAACATTTCTAAAACATGAATTTACATAATTAATCATGGTCATTTTCATCAATTGGTGTCCAACACAAATTATCAAAAATCAAACCCATTTACATGCTTAAAGGTCTCGGCCAAGGGAGGGATTTTATCTGATTTGGTTTCAATCCAATCAAACCCATAATCGACATAAATCAACATCCTAAATGATTTCATACACATCCAATGTTCATAAAATAAAAATCCAAGACATTCAAGGGCATAGTTACATTCGGCCAAGGTGATAACTTTTGGGGATTTTATGTTCAATTCAAAATCCAATCCAATTAGTTCCAAATTAACATTATCCTTATGATTCCAACTCATCAAATGAATCAAAAACAAAAATTCCAAGAATCCAAAATCATCCACACATTCGGCCAAGTGACAAAAATTGGGGAAAATTATTCCAAATCATTTTCAACAAATTGGTCCAACCAAAATGCATTTAGACATGTTATAAGCATACTCAAACAATCAATTTATTCAAATCATGCTCAACACACATTTACCCAAATTTTAAGCCCTACAATTTTCATGCTTGAACCTAAGCTCTTGATGCCATTGTAGGTTATTATCTAGGTCCCAAGATCAAACTAGACATGAAAACAATGTGTGAACACATCAACGGAGGTAGCGGAATACTCACATCGATCGGTTGAGGCGATTTGAAGACGAATGAAGCCCAAAAATCCCACTGTTTTTGGCGCCACTGGTAGCAGTTCACTGCCCCCCAAATCTGAAATTTGAGCTGCGAAACGGAGATCCAAGCCTCGTCGAACGGATCCCGGCTCATGGGTGAACCTCCCTACCACTTTCGCAAGACTCGTAGTGTGCTAGCACTTTCGGTTTTGCCACAAAAACCCAACTCTTGCTTCCCATTGCTCACGCCATTTTGGCTTCAAAACCAGTCCACATTTTCTGTTTTGGGCGTGAGGAGAAGAGAGAAAAAGAGAGTGAAGAAAGTTGTGTAATGTGTTAATGAAAAGCTTTTCCAAAAAGCTTTATATATTTTCCAAGAAAAAATAATAAAACCAATTACTTAATTGATTTAAATAAAACCAAAAGTAAATGATTTTCCCTCCAAACACTATTACACCAACTTACATCAACTATTCACATGTCACTTTAATAAAGTGATGTGATGCAAGTCAATCCATCAATCCATCAATCAATCAATCAATCAATCAATCACTCAAAGTGACTTTTGATTTGACGCTTGATGTGACGATTGATTTGACGCTTGATGCAACTTGCGATGCCGCACTTGAATTCGAAATACGAATGTGCTCGCAATCACACTCGGGCTCGGGTTCGCTAATTCCAAATTAACGATTTTTCCGTCGCGTCGTAATTAAATGATTACGCCTAGCGAATTCACTATTTACGTCGCTAACGAATTAATTCTAAATTAATTCGTTCGCCCGAATTAAAATCTAATTTTAATTCCGCGTCGAAATCTAATTTCATTTAATATATCGAACATATTAATTTACCGATTAATTCCAAATTAATCGTTATCTCTCTCTAGACGATATTTTATCCTAGATAAAATATCTCCGTAATTAATCCTAGATTAATTTTCTCTCTCTTCTATATAATCCCAGATTATTCAAGAGTGCGAGTTGTGCGTCATCGGTGGATTATCGGGAAGCGACCCATGAGATCCCCGGATAAGTTGGCAGTAAATACGGTCGTCGGAGTATCCGAATCACGTACGTACCAAGTACTACGTTCTACTGATTTACGAGACAAGGTCGACTCCTAGCAAAGCACCAAGTCTTCCCAATTCTCCGGACATATCCATTTAAGAATATTAAGATCTGTTATCAAGCGTAGTATACGATTGTATTGTGCATATCGGCCCAGTATCGGATAGTCATGTGCTAGGGCTGGGGCTGGATAAGTGTCTACCCCGTCCGAAGCACATATCGGATGTCTGGTAACATAGTCTCTATAATCGGATATTCATGACCTGGTCACAATATCCGATTGGTTGCGCAACACTCAAGAGCACTAGTACCGTATCCTGCGTGACATCATCTCCAATATGACTGAAGTGATACTTCCGTCTTGACATCACACCCAATACACTACGACTCTCTGATAAACTCAGAAGTGGTGTACGCAGAACCGGTTAAAGCCTGTACCACCAAGACCAAAGTCTACCGATTATCGCAAGTATTAGCGATGCAAGTCTCAAGTTAAGACTATACACACCTACCTTGATTTCGGCCTCCCATAGACACATAGTCATAATACCAATGGGATTCCGAGGGGTCTATCCAGAGCGAAGCTGTTTCCCGTACCATCGGTGAAACACGACCTCCTATCGCACTTGCATAAGTATCCAATACTTATATATATGAGAACTATGCCGTTGTGCCCTCACAACGCACACAAGTGCAATACTAGCCTATTCTGCATTATCGATGTCCAGTCTCGATAATACTCTGGCTACGGATATTTAATGATTAATCCTTCGGGGACTGATACTGTCTCATATCATTCTCAGTCCAGGAACTAATCATAGGGACCTCTCTTCATTTATATATCTATGGTGATCTAATCACAAATGATGAGAGTGCAATTTCCTTGTCACATAGTTAATTTGCTACAACAACACAATGATCTGTGCAAATAGTGACGCTATGGGTCATTTTGTCCAACAGCATAATACACACACAAGATTCAACAAATAATTAAAATATAGTCAAAATAAATAGCAAAAATCAAATAAAGATGAGTATGGAAAGTACCCTCAGGTCTAACCTTTTTTCCAACTTTCGGGCTTGCGTTTCACGGACGTCGGAAAGGGTACAGCTCCTCAACTTCTCCAGTTCACTGGTTTAGCGTCCTAGCTCTCTGTTTTGCTGTTTTGCTTGTCGTTCAGTCTCTGTTCTGCTGCTGTTCGGTCTCCGTTCTGCTGCTGTTCGGCGTCTGCTTTGCTACTCACTGTTCAGGTCACATGTTTTGACGTTTCAACGAACTGTTTCGAGTGTTTTTCGTGGTTTTTTAGTGTAGTTTTGTGTGGTTATTTCAAGGATTATAAGCGCAGTTTATGTTACTGTTTTAAGGGATTTTAGGGACTGTTTTGGGAGTGGTTTGGGCTGCTGTTTGGAGGTATATTTTTGGTGATTGAGGGCTGCTGTATGGGGAGATTTTCGGTGATGGGTAGAGGTTTAGGAGGGTGCTGTTTTCGATTATGGAGTGGAGGAGATGAGGGGAATGATTTGTGTTCTTCCTGTTTCTATTGCCGTGAGTGGCTAAGGCTCTTTGTGTTATGATTTTTCTGTGAGTTATCTGTATGAGCTAGAGAAGTGCATGTCTTGGTTAGGGGTTGTTTATATAGAGAAGGGCTAGGGCTTCACCTTGTCTCACAAGGAAGGGATTTTGGCATTAAAATGAGGATTTGATTTGGTGTTGAGCAAGGAAAGTCAAAGATTGAGGGGGGAAAAATCTTGGCTAGATTAGGAATACAAAATATTTAATTTGTTATGATTGATTTTAATTAGGCATGACATCTTCTTAATTTAGTATGTGATTTGTTTGGTTAAGAAGTTAATATATTTGATTTATCTTTATTAGGTATGATTATATTTTATGTTTTATTTAATTGGTAAATGGTTTAAATATTTTATTTAATATTTAATGTTTAATTTAATTAAATTGGGATGTGTTTTATGGGCTTTGGGGTGCTAATTGGGTTGGGGTGCGAGGCTAGCAGCAAAACCAGAAACACCGACGCCGTTCGAACGCCAATTCGAACGCTACACGAACGTCCGCAGTCTGCCCGACGTTCGAACGAAGTAACGAACGCAGCACTAACGAAGACAGTGAACTTGTGAAATGAACTTGATGACGTACTTATTCTGAATTTCCCCTTCCGACCTCCGTTTCCCGCAATATCCTTAGCTAAAAAGGTAGTGCCTCCAACTGAGACTCATCATCGGGTTTCACATGCGAAAATGCAATGCCTACAGTCGCCCCCACTTTGATGGGACTTGTGTAGTGTGTGACTTTGAACAATCCTATCAAAGTTATGCAATGCATTTTCACTTACCTGGCTCGGCTGCTGCCTCGAGCTGAGTTGGTGCTGCAGCGGACCTCGATCCTAGGACGCGTCCCGATAATTGCAACCGACAACGGGGGCACCTCGACCCTGGGCACCTTGACCCAATACCGCTGACTATAGGGACCTCACCCTCGAACTGATGATGTAGTGGGCACCTCGACCCTGGGTACCTCGACCCGGAACTACAATTGACAACGGGGGCACCTCGACCCTAGGCACCTCGATCCAACACCGCTGACTATAGGGACCTCGCCCTCGAACTGATGATGTAGTGGGTACCTCGACCCTCGGTACCTCGACCCGGAACTACAACTGACAACGGGGGCACCTCGACCCAATACCGCTGACTATAGGGACCTCGCCCTCGAACTGATGATGTAGTGGGTACCTCGACCCTGGGCACCTCGACCCGGAACTACAACTGACAACGGGGGCCTCGCCCTCAAGCTGATATGATATGGGCCTCGCCCCCAAGCTGATATGGGCCTCGCCCCTTGGGACTCATCCCAAAAACCGAAATTGCGCTGACGCTGCTTGGATCATTTCTGCTGCTTTCTCCTTTCTTCGAACCTGCGAACACAAAACGAAAACAAACACGAAGAGAATGCAATGTTACGTGTATGCATGAATGATTTTCTTATTCTGTTGGGTTAGGTCTTCTGCTAATTCTCGTGGTGACTGCTCGGTCTTCTCTCCCTCAAGCAAAGTATTGCTTCAATCTGTCTACGTTGATCGGCTCGGTGAACTCGTTCCCCTCCAAGTCTGATAGCTTCACTACTCCATTTCCCATTACCTTCTGCACTATGTAAGGTCCTTCCCAGTTTGGTCTGAATTTTCCTCTCGGATCTGTCGTCGACAGCCTCGACTGCTTAAGTACCAAATCACCATTTCTGATCTTGGTAGGACGCACTTTCTTGTTGAATGCCCGAGCTAGTCTCTTCTGATACAACTGCATGTGATACAAAGACTTCGTTCTCTTCTCATCCAATAGTGCTAACTGATCAAACCTCTGTGCGGCCCATTCCCGTTTCGGTAATTCTGCCTCTGCTAATACCCTCATAGACTGTATTTCCATTTCTAATGGCAATACTGCTTCCATTCCATAGACCAAAGAGTAAGGTGTGGCCCATGTTGCTGTTCTTACTGATATATGTACCCCCACAAAGCATACGGTAATTTCTCGGCCCAATCTCTGTAATTTTCTGTCATCTTGGCTAGAATTGTCTTTATTGTCTTGTTGGCTGCCTCAACTGCTCCATTAGCCTGCGGCCTGTATGGTGAAGACTTATGATGACCTATCTCATAGCTCTGTAACATCGCCTTGGTCTCTCCCTGAAACTGGGCTCCATTATCCGTAACCACGTGATGCGGCATACCGTACCGGCATATGAAATTCCGGGCTATG
>SKCR01003587.1:0-26955 GCA_019454045.1 Zanthoxylum bungeanum
ACTTCCATTGTTTTCCCAATTTGGCCGTCGAACATCTTGTTGACGAGTCTTTGATATGTTGCTCCCGCGTTCTTTAGGCCAAATGGCATGACTTTATAACAGAAAATTCCTTGTTGGTCACGAAGGCTGTCTTTTCTTGATCGCCCGGGTGCATGAAGATCTATTGTAGCCTGAGTATGCATCCATGAAACTTAATAGCTCATGTCCCGCCGTTGCGTCGACCATAGAGTCTATGTGCGGAAGTGGAAATGAATCCTTTGGACATGCCTTATTCAAATCTGTGAAGTCGATGCAAACTCTCCATTTCCCGTTTCTTTTCTTCACCACAACGACATTCGCGAGCCACTCCGGAAATTGGACTTCTTTTATCGCTCCATTCTCCAATAGCTTCTGGACTTCTTCGTCGATGATCCGGTTTCCTTTCTGGGGCAAATTTTCTTCTTTTCTGCCTAACTGGGGCGTACTCTGGATCCACATGCAATTCGTGGGTCATGAACCTTGGGTCGATTCCTGTCATATCTTTGTGGGACCATGCAAAACTGTCGTGTCGGCTCTTCAGAAACTCTGTGATGTCGGCTCGGAATATCGGATCTAATCCAGCGCCAATTAGCGCCTTGTGATCTTCGAACTGTGGATGAATCTGAACCTCGTCGAGCTTCTCTATGTTCGGTAATGTCGGCTCCGAAACTCGAGGTTCATCTTGTAATTGCTATGCTGACTCGTCCTTCGCTTTCAGAGTTGTTTGATAACAGCTCCTGGATGCCAACCTGTCGCCTCTGATTTCTTGTACTCCCCATTTAGTAGGGAATTTCATCACCTGATGGTAGGTTGACGAAACCGCTCTCATGTCATGAATCCAGGGCCTCCCCATTATCAGGTTGTATGCGGAAGGCATTCCATGACTAGAACGTAGTCATTTTGTTGATTCCAGCAACTTATACTGGAAGTGAGATTTCTCTCCCATCGTGAACTTCTGTTCCCCACTGAACCCGATCAACACTGTCGTCCGCCGATTGATTTTATCCAACTCTGTCCCATGTCGGCGAGTGCACTTGCGAAAATTACGTTTGCCGAGGACCTGTATCGATCAACACCCTTTTGACCAAGAAATTCGCCACCTGCAAGGAAATGACCAGCGCATCATGGTGCGGGTTTAGGGTGTGAGAATTTTCATCGTCTGGGAACTCCAAGGTCAATTCTCTGAAAGCTTTTTCTACAGGCATTGCAGTATGAGAAACATTATTGATCAGAGCCCTTGTATGTCGCTTGGCAGCCGAGTAAGTAGTTCCAGGTCCACTGATTCCCGAACCTCCTGAAATAACGTTGACTGTGTTATTTATAGGGGGGTGGTAGGACAGATCTTCTCCTTGGTTGGTTTTTCCCTCCTTTCGTGACATGGTTGCCTTTCCCTTATCTGTTAGCAGGTCCCTGAGGAAGCCTTGTTTAGTAACTCCAAACCTCTAATCTCAGGGCCACGCACTCCGCTGTCGTGTGACCGTAGTCCATGTGGAACTCACACCACTTCCTGGTGTCTTTTTTTTTTCGTCAAACGTCTCTCTCTGCTGCGCGGAGGCCACTTTACTTCATTCCCCATCTTCTTAAGTACGGTGACCAGTTCCCTGGAGAAATCGTAAAGTTGTAGTCCGGTAGCCTGGGTTTGCTTGTTGGTTGCTCGTCCCTATGTGGCCTTTGTCTTCTATCGACATTTGTGTAGTATGGTCGCCGCCGCTCACCCCCTTGGTTGGTTCCTCCTTTCCCTATGGAATGGATATTGCTATCGTGCGGCCTGTGAGTAGCAGGCCTTCGGTCAATTTGGGTATTCGCAACATCTTCCCTTCTGTTGTTTCTTTTATCTTCTTCCCATCTTATTTCTACCTGGGCCCTTGCCATTACTTGTTCCATGTTGTAGCATCGAAATTTCGTCAATTTCTTGTAGAGTCCGCTGTCATAGAGAGCAGTCCGTTCCGAAAGGCTTCTACTGCTGTAGGTTGGTGGAGATCTGGGACTGTAATTCTCTCTCGGTTGAATCGAGCAACGTAGCTCCGCAGAGATTCTCCCCTTCCCTGCTGTATAGAGTTAAGGGTCGTCCGAAGTCTTTTTATATTTTGCATGAACTTGCAAAGTGTTGCACAAACTTGTCAGCTAGCTCTTGGTAGGACTCGATTGATCTGTAGGGTAGGTTGATGAACCAAGTAAGAGCAGGTCCTGCCAGAGTCTCGGCAAAGCATCTACACATTCCAGCCTCCCACTGACTTGGGGACAGGCCGGTGGACATCATCTTGTATTTGTAGTGTACGACATGGTCATCTGGATCGACAGATCCATCTACGCTTCATCTCTGGAGGGCTGAATTTACGGGGCAAATCGACAGCAACAATAGACTCCGCAAATGGGGTATCAGAAATCACTCCGGCCCTACTTTTCCTGACTGGCAACCTTACCCCTGTGGCAGTCTCGACATTATTGCTTCCTTGAATTCGATCATTTCCTTTCTGATAGAGGTGGCAATCTGTTGGGTTGGATCGATGAGAGATCGGTTCTTGCGAAATAGGTTGTTGATTGTTGTTTGGACCTTCTGTCATAAGCGGGATTGTTGGATTGTTCTGGTCGTCTGGATTGCTTGTTTGCTCTGAGTATTAGTATGCGGAGGATTGGATGACATCTGCTCCATCTTTCTCCGTAGACTGTCATTGGCGCTCCGCATCGTTTGATTATCTTCTTCTAGGGCTTGCATCGTTCTTGGAGCATGGCAAGCTGTGCCATCATGGGATTTGGGTTTTTGCTCATTGCTTGAGGCCATTCGCTGTGTTGCTGTGTCTTACTTTTACGAAATTCGCTTGGTAGGCCCCACGGTGGGCGCCAAATTGTAGATCCTGATTTCGGTCGAGGTCCACATTGAGAATGAATTGAGGGGCTCAAGCGAACCTGCAAAATAAGAATAGAGCAAAAGAGGTGGTTACTGCCCACCGGTGTGATGGAAACCGTAGGCACTCCGACGCTCAAGTTAGCCAAAGTATGAATGAATCAAAGTCGAAAGGATTCAGATGTTAGGATACCTAAACCACTGATCAATTGCCGTGAGGGCGGAGTGTTGGATTTTATCAGATGATAGGAGTTATGTATGCCCCACCTCTTTTTCTTTGCCTTACTCTTTTATAGGATCCACCTTCTGCCCGTTGGAAACTTCTTCAATGATGTATTTAATTTAGGTCCTTTAGATCCCATAACCGTCGACTTCATGATGATGTTAATGAATTCGGATCCGCTTCCTGATCTTTGTAACTGGTGTCCATTTGTCTGTCTTTATGTTAATGAATTTGGGCTCGTGAGGCGGCCCATGGATCTTCTTCTGGGCTCCTGGTCTTGCGGCTGGCTTTTGTGGTAAAAGTCGATTTTACCCCTGGCCCAATTTTGGCATGTACAGTCCTCACCACAGATATGAGATTTGGCGCTTAGTGAGGTATTTTTATGATGGTATAACCCTAGAGAGCGCCAATTCGTTGAGATAATGTGCAATGGTAAGTTCATCCGTAAAGACTCTGATGAGGCATTAGAGTACTTAAATGACCTAGTTGAGAAATCTCAAACTTGGACTGAACCTAATACAATGGATAGCACTAACAGGACACACCCCCCTCCTTCTAGCACTTCTAGCAGAGGCATTCACTACTTTAGGGAATATGATAGTCTTAAGGCACAAGTTGAGCTATTGAGTAGGGAGTTAGGAGCCTTAGTAACTCAATTAGAACCTCAAGGGGTATGTTTTGTATGTAAGTGGATTGACCATTTAGCCCAAGTGACTTATATATGGTGAGATGAGGGGACCATATAAGGAACAAGCCAATACCTTTGGGACGTACAAGAATCCTTATATACCGTATTCTGATACCTATAATCCTAGTTGGCGGAACCATCCCAATCTTAGTTGGAAACATGAGCCTCCATAGCCTAGTCAGATACCACAAACTAGAGGTTACAGTGCCCCCTAGTATCACATACCTGTCGTTCATAGGAATTCTTTAGAGGATACTGTGCAAGCATTAGTAGAGGCCCATGAAGCATTTATGGAGGCCCATAGCAAAACCAATCAAATGTTTGAGTCATTGATAGCTTAAGTAGTGGAAGACAATAAGGAGATAAAGAGTCAAGTCTCTAAGTTGACTAATGTCTTGATTGTGCAAGAACAAGGAAAATTTCCATCTCAGGCTCAACCTAATCCACAAGGGCAACACATGGCACAGGCTGATCATAAGACATCCAATATAAAAAAGTGTTAATGCCATAATCACTAGGAGTGGTAAAGAGATAGGGATGCAAGACACCTCCAACACTGTAGGTGCCACTAAGGATGGTAGTTCAAGTACTCCTCAAGAAGAACAAGTGCCAAATATCCTAGTTCGAGTATCTTTACCTCAAGCTCTTAGGCCCAATGTGAGAGCTACAGACCCAAATAGTGAGATCCTAAAACATTTAAAGCAGGTAAAAATTAACATTCCTTTGTTACATGAGATAAAACAAGTCCCCACATATGCAATGGTTTTGAAGGATCTATACACCATGAAGAGATTTTCATCATGTGAAAAAGACTGCATTCTTAACAGAAAAAGCAAGTGCATTGATTGACCAGAGGACTCCATCAAAGTACAAAGATCCAGGATGTCCCACCATTACTTGCCATATTGGCACATATGAGTTTGATCAAGCTTTATTAGATTTAGGTGCTAGTGTTAATCTTATGCCATATTCTATCTATATGCAGTTAGAACTTAGAGAGATTAAACCTACATCTGTGGTTTTACAGTTAGTTGAGATCGCTCTATCAGAACATCGCGGGGGAGTAGTTGAGGATGTATTACTACAATTGTTAAATTTCTATTATCCTGTTGATTTTTTGATTTTAGACACACGCAGTCTGTGGTTAACACTGAGTCAAAACCCCTCTCATCTTAGGTATAACTTTTTTGCTACCATCTAAATTCTCTTATTAATTGCATGAATGGTCTCATGAAGTTATCATTTGGGAATATGACACTGGAGGGTGAATATCTTTCATGTTGAGAAACAACCACGAGATGATGATGAATGTCATTACACATACATGTTAGACACATTCCTACCAGAAACAGCTTCTTTAAAACATGATTCAAACCCTCCTGAACTGGAACCGATCCCAAAGAACCGTAAAAGGAGGAAAAGGAGAATTAATGCTTATTTGAAGATGATCCCTAGAAAATTAAAAAGGAGGTTGAACCAATTGATAAAATCTCAACCATCAGTAGACCATGTGGGATCCATGGATACAATGCCGCATCTAGACAAAAATTCTGGGTCATGCCTTAATCACCAATATCTGCCAAAGAAGAAAGAACATGTGACTACTTGGTCCGCTACATGGCAACCACCATGACTAGTTCGGTGATTACGTCTTGCTGAAGATGTTAAAATTAGCGCTAGCGGGGAGGCAACCATTGCATCTGCATTTATTTTATTTTATTTACTTTAATTTTATTTTATTGTATGCTAATTACTTGTTTATTATTTGCATGAGTATTTATGCAGGTTTTAGCGCAACCCACATAACTCACACAACCAAAGTCTCACCAGCAGGAGCCTGATCAACTCCATGCGCGGTAGTGTTGTTCCTCACTCTTGTTTCTTTATGTTTATCTTACATTGAGGACAATGTAAGTTTTAAGTGTGAAGGTGTATGCATGCGCATGATAATACCTGTTATAAATTTTGTTTGTTTTTAGTTCTTAATAGTAAAACATGAATCCAATGATGAATATTGTTTGCTTTAGGATGAAATCTTAGAAACTATAAGTTCTTTAATTTACTTTTATATGATGTATTGAGTAATTGATCTAGGTTAGACTCGTAAGCACTTAACTATAGGTTTATAGTAGTGAAAACCTAGGTAGTTAGCAAAGTGACTAGTTGAAGAAATTGATGTCGATGAATGACCATTTGCTTAGATGTCTATCCTGATTTGCTAGTTTTATGATGTATGGTATGGTTAAAAATAAAAGTAGAAAGTTTTAAAAGAAAGAAAATACAAAAGAAAGGAAGACATTGAACCACCTATAACCGATAAGCGTGAAGCTACCCATAGGCAAGTGTTAGAACCACCATGAGGAGAAATGCTACTTTAAAGGGTAAGTGTGTTTAAAAAAAAAAGAAGAAATAAAAGAAAAATTCGAAAAAAGAGAAAGAAGAAAAAGAAAAAAAATATAAGCATACCATATTGAGCACAGAAAGGCAATTACAGAGCACATTTGCTAATCATATATGGACTTGAAATTGAATGTTATTTCAAGTTCATATATGATTAGCAATCAGATAAAAATCATGGGCCCGTGGTACACTTTAGAAGTGAGTTCTTAGTGTTCTTTTAGAGATTGCTAATAGAGACGTCGACGGGATTGTCCATATAGATATTTGACATTTACATCTATATCTTTGGGATATATCCGGATACCTGTGATGGAGAAATTAAACATATGCCATGACCTTGACCTATATGATTCAGCAAGTTTATCTGTGGCCGTCGTTATTTACGGGTGGGTAAATTATGGACATGAAATTGGATTTCGTGACGGATATGCCTGAATCTAAAGAGTCTCACTAGTGAAATATACTCGTAGAGCATTAGGGCCACTTTTATGAATAATACTGATTATTTATAAGTTGTTTAAAGGTTAAATGAAAAATACATGTGAATGGACCTAATAGTCATTTCCTAATTATTGTGTATTTGTATTTAATGATAGATTTTATTAAATACACATTAATTAAATGTCAACTTGTGATATTTGGCATATGTCATAAATATATATTTATTAAATAATTATTTAATTGTTAAATAATTAAATTAATTAAAAATATAAATATCTTAAGTTTTGATATTTTTGGAGATGCTTCGAGTTGCTTTATTTAACTTCTTGAAAATCATTAAATTGTGTAATGGTTCAAATTGCAAGTTGATAAAGCAAACTTTAAATGAAAAAAAATATCTAGATATTTGTATTTACATCCCAAAATTCAGCCAAGGGCATATTGGGAGAGTATATATTATTTTGTTTCAATTTATTAGGTTAAGGTTAACAAGTTATACAGAAAACAAACACAAAAGAGTTGAGAGAAAAGTTTCAAGAACAAAAGGAAAAACTTGGAAATTTTTTGATTTTGTAAGTTTTTCTTTAAACCTTTCAACTTAGAAAATATTTCTAACATGCTTAGCTTCAACATGTGTTGCTAGGATGTTGTCTTTACACTTTTAATTTGCGTTTTAATTGGTTATGAACTTGTTTGAAAGATGAAAGCATGTATGGTTTATAAAGTAGGCTTGAAATGGTTTCAATGGCTTACTTTTGATTATTTGATAATAATGTTGCCATTCTAGAGTTTCTAAGCCACTCATTGATGACCTAGAATTGTTCTTGAGTTGTTTCATGATGGTGAGACTTGTTTGGTGTGGTAAAGTTTGAATTAAAGTGTTGGATTTAATTCATTTGGTAAGATTTGTCAATTTGAAGAAATTATAAAATTAGGGTTCTTAACCCATTCCAATTTGTGGCTTTTCATATATGTGATGTATTATGGTGTGTATAGGATGCTTATAATTTTTGGGTTGATTGGATTTGATCTTGACATGTTTTGAACATAAAAGGACCAAATTGTAAAAACTGAAAATTCTAGGTGGTTTCGACAATTAGCAAAAATTTAGGTGTAGGACACAGAAATCGGCGACGCTGTTCCAGGCTCGCGGCCCGGTTGGGAGTACGGAGTAGCCCGCGGGGGACTAAACCGGAGAATAAAGGAGTAGCCACCCAGTGTGAACTGGGAAATGATTTAAGGCCGCACTCACCCTTCGCAAGGGAAGACCTCAAATCGTTGGGTTCAGAATGGTCTCTTACTTATGTCATTTGTAATGAACAGATTTGTGCAATAATTTAACCAAGTCTATGCAACATATATATTTGAGGATAACCTAGATCTAGTTCACATTCATAAAAATAAATCATATATCTAAGTTTGCATGCTTTAAAAGTAAGTCCTCATAACGACAAACATACGATATCACACAATGAGCATGTTGAATTATCAAACACTAAAAATAAATAACAACCTAAACATAAACGGAAATTAAATTCCTAATACGAAGGAAAACAACTAAATCATGCATAAGGAAACAACATACTAAATCATGCTTAAAAAAATAAATAACATACTAACGACTAAATCATGTTAAAAAAATAAATAACATGCTAACGACTAAATCATGCCCAAATACATGGTTGGATAAACGAAATATGTGTGTCCCTCAAGCGGTACGTGGAGTTGTTTCCCAAGTAAAAATCGCATTACCGTCCATTCAGATTCCGCTACGGAATTTAAGTCTGGGTTTCCATCCGATATACCACAAGAGGGAACACATATTCCATTCATCCCAAAGTCATATCACATACCAATCCACAATACTCATGCGAAATAAAGTAGAAAAATAAATAAAAATAAAGGAGGATAAATAAAATGGGTGCCCTCAGGTCTAACCTCTTAAGTCGTCTGTCGGAAGTGCGTTACACGGCCGTCAGAAGGGTTGATGCTCCGCAACTCCTCCGGTTCACTGGTTCAACATTTTCCTTCGTTGTTTCACTATTTGGGCTGCTGTTTTTCTGTTGTTTTTTTGTCACTGTTTTTGCTGTGCTAAGGGACTGTTTTTGGTGGTCAGGGGATGTCTTATGGGCTGTTTCAAGGGCTGTTTCAGGGGGCTGTTTCAAGGGTATTTTCGGTGGTTACATGGGCTGTCTCAGGGGCTGTTGGGCGTGTTTAGGGGCTGTGTTTCAGGCATTATTTCAGGCATTTTCAGGGGCTGACTTCAGGGGCTATTGGGCGTGTTCAGGGGCTCACTTCAGGGGCTGTTGGGCGTGTTCAGGGGTTGGTTTGGGCGTGTTCAGGAGCTGACTTCAGGGCATGTTTAGGGGCTGACTTTAGGGGCTGTTGGGCGTGTTCAGGGGCTGACTTTAGGGGCTGTTGGGCATGTTCAGAGGCTGTGTTTCAGAAAGTGTTTTAGGCGTGAATGGGGCTGTGTTTCAGGCAGTTTTTCAGGCGTGAATGGGGCTAGTCTTCTGGCAGTGTTTAGGCGTGAGATTGAGGGCAGTTCACTGGTTGTTTGTTGTGGCAATGGAGAGGAGTTTGAGGGTGTTTTGGGCGTGAATACCTTGGTTTATTTTCTTTATGTTTTTGTAAGAATCAGCTAGGGGTAGAATGGATGGATTTTGGTCCTTTTTATAGGAAAATGTTGGTGCATTAGTTGGGTAGGCTATCATTGGCGAAGGTCATTAATTGGGAGGCTAATTCTTTGTAGTTTGGTGGATGATTGATGTTGAAAATGGGATGTGAGATGGCTTTTTTAAATGGCGTAGGGTTTGTTTTGGTGGAGGCTTGATGTGTTGTGTTTGACTTGGTGGGGGGAGGCTATTTATTAGGAGGTGGCTTTTGAGGTGGCTATTAAATGGCTTGAATAAGTTGGTGGAGGGGTGGCTTTGTTGTTAATGGGCGTGGGGTAGACTCTAGGTGGGCTTGGTGTGTGATTTGGTTTGGTTTTATGGGCTTATGGGCGTGGGCTTAATGTGGGTTGCGGGAGGTTTTGGGCCAATGAAGTGTGGCTTACGGGGGTTTTGGGCCAAGGATAATTTTGAAACGGAGGTCCAACGAGCAAACCTGAAGCTAAACAAGCGAATTAAATCCACCAAGATGTTAATGTCTGACTTTTCCCTTCCGACGTCTGTTTCCCGCGACTTCCGCGACTTAAAAGGTAGTGCCTCCGCACGAGGCTCATCATCGGGGCTTATATGCAAAAATACAGTGACTACAGTCGCCCCCACTTTGATGGGACTTGTGCAGTGTGTGACAATGACAGTCCTATCAAAGTCATGCAATGCATTTTTACTTACCTGGCTCGCCAGCTGCCACCTGACTTACCTGTTGCTTCGAATTGAGTTGATTAGGTTGTGCCATACCCATCGTGCTAAACCCCTTACCCGAGGTCTCGCGGTTGTGTCTCCATACCCAGAGTGTCGCAGTCGTGTCTTTATACCTGGAGTGTCGTACATGGCATGCTAAACCCCATACCCGAGGTGTCGCAGTTGCGTTTCCATACACACAGTGTCGCAGTAGTGTCTCCATACCCGGAGTGCCGTACCTGGCATGCTAAACCCCATACCCGAGGTGTCGCGGTTGTGTCTCCATACCCGGAGTGCCGTACCTGGCGTGCTAAACCCCATACCTGAGGTGTCACTGTAATATCTCCATACCCAGAGTGTCGCAGTAGTGTCTCAATTCCCGGAGTGCCGTACTTGGCATGCTAAACCCCATACCCGAGGTGTCGCGGTTGTGTCTCCATACCCAGAGTGCCGTATCTAGCATTCTAAACCTCATACCCGAGGTGTCGCTGTAATATCTCCATACTCGGAGTGTCGCAGTAATGTCTCAATACCCTGAGTGTCGTACCTGGCATGCTAAACCCCATACCCGAGGTGTAGCGGTTGTGTCTCCAGGGTGGACATCCAGGTGAACGGTCATTCACTGATCCACCATCTCTTCAACTAGTAATCTCGCCAACCACTCAGGCTTCTACTGCTGAGATCCCGTAATCAAGTACTCACGAGTCTAGCTGAACTCAGAATACTGGATGAGAGTACATCTCGCACTTATCATTTCTAAGGTTTCTCCCTACAGCAAACAATGTCATCACCGGACATATGCAGACTATCAAAGACTTTTTTTTTCACTCACTCACTCCATAGAATTCTTCCTTCATTCGCTGATAATGTAGGCTTCGCCCCCTGTGATCCATTCCCGAAACTCATACTGATATGGGCCTCAACCCTATGATTCCTACCCAAGAACTGATATTGTGCTGTTGCTGCTTCTGATTGGCTTGTCTTTGCTGCTTTCTCTTTTTCGTCTTCGAAACCTGTGAATACAAGACAAGACAAACACAAAAGGAATGTAAAATACGTTACGTGTATGCATGCATGAATGAGTTTCCTATCCCGTTGGGTTAGGTCTTCCACCAATTCCCTTGGTGACTGCTCGGTCTTCTCTTCTTCAGGCAAAGTACTGCTTCAATTTATCCACATTGATCGGTTCGGTGAACTCATTCCCTTCCAAATCTGACAGTCTCACTGCCCTATTTCTCATCACTTTCTGGACGATGTAGGGTCCTTCCCACTTTGCTCTGAACTTTCCTCTCGGGTCTGTTGTCGACGGCTTCGACTGTTTGAGTATCAGGTCACCCTTTTTGATTTCGGTAGGGCGCACATTCTTGTTGAATGCTCGAGCCAACCTTTTCTGGTATAACTGCATATGCTGTAAAGACTTCATTCTTTTCTCATCCATCAATGCCAACTGTTCAAATCTCTGTGAGACCCACTCTTGTTCAGGTAACTCTACTTCTGCTAATACTTGCATTGACTATATCTCAACTTCCACCGGCAGTACTGCTTCCATTCCGTAGACCAAAGAATAAGGCATGGCTCCTGTTGCAGTTATCACAGAAGTTCTATACCCCCACAGGGTGTACGGAAACTTATCAGCCCAATCTCTATAGTTCTCTGTCATCTTGGCTAATATCGTCTTCATTGTCTTGTTGGCTACCTCGACTACCCTATTTGCCTGCGGTCTGTAAGGTGACGACTTGTGATGTCCTATCCCATACTTTTGTAGGATTGCCTTCGTTTCTCCCTGAAACTGGACTCCATTGTCCGTTACCACATGATGTGGTATTCCCTATCGACATATGAGATTCCGGGCTATGAACTTCGCCATCTACCTTGCTGTGACATTACGAAATGACTCAGCTTCCACCCATTTTGAAAAGTAGTCTACTGCCACTACTATGAAGCGATGTCTCTTCGATGCATGCGGTCGAATCTCTCCAATCATGTCAATTCCCCATGCTGAGAAAGGCCACGGCTCTGATAGCCCATGTAACTCTGTGTACGGCAAATGGTTCAAGTTACCGTGTGCGGAAAATCGTGGCAATGATTTACCAGCTTTGCGCAGTCAGCTTCCATGGTCGACCAGTAAAAGCCTTGCCTCACTATCTTGCGGGACAAGTTTAATCTGTTCATGTGCGGTCCACATACTCCGGCATGTACTTCTTCCATTGGCTTTTGAGCCTCTTTTTTTCTTAAACACTTCAACTGAATGCCATTCGCTTACCTCTTGTACAGTTCTCTCTTCAAACTCAATACTGGGAAGCCAATTTCTGAATGGCTATCCTATCTTTTCTGCTTGCTTCTTCTGGGAGTTCTCCATGTTCCAGATATCTTTGAAAGTCATAGTACCAAGGTTTCCCATCATCGACTTCTACTTCCAAGATTCTTTCTATCTTGTAAACAGGTCTGCTTGATGTTGTAACACTAAAGGTCTCATCACCAACTTCTCCGGATTTTCCCAAGTTGCGGCTAGGGTAGCCAACGCGTCTGTCATTTGGTTCTCTCATTGCAGCAAGTGCTGGAATTTACAATCGGGAAGGGCCTGTGCCAGATTCCTGAGGTAGAATAAGTAGGGTTTCAACCGTTCTTCCTTCAATTCCCATTCTCCTTGCATCTGTCGGACTACCAACATCGAGTCTCCGTAGACTTCTACATTCTTAGCTCTAAAAGCTATCAGTGTCGTCAGTCCAAAGGCGCATGCTTCATACTCGGCCATGTTGTCATCAAAGACAGGGATATCATCATTCAATCTGTTTGGAGGGTCCTCACGCCTCACATTCTCAAAGCCTCCCCCAGCACGGGGCACAACCGTATTAGCTATAGCAGTGGTCAGAGCTTGCAACTGTTCGGTAACCTTAGTGAGACTATTCTCCAGCTGATCCATATGAGATACCTCGTTCTCTGATTCACTCATGTTCGCTAGCGGCCTTTTGACGAGTCTTCCCTCTTCCCTAACCCAACATGTATCTATGGTGTCTCTTAAAACTGCATGTTAGCATGTATGCGTGCGATGCATGGAATGTATAAGTCGGCCCATTACCATTTTAAAGCATTCAATCATACTATTGCGAGGTGCAAACTTGTCCCAGTTGAAAAGGCCCAACAGGTTTACACTTTTGAGATAACATGGATAAAAAACTCCAAATGATAAAAGGCCTAAACACAAAATGGCCCATTGGCATTTCAGAAGCTTTTGCCCGATTGCCATAAAGCACAGACTCGTCCCAGTTTAAATGGCCCAACAAGCCCATACCTCATGACAAAAAGTCCAACTGAATCCAAATGACGATGGTTCTAAACGCAAGCATAACAGAATAGTTTCTATTGGTCCTACAACTACAGTTCATATGCGGGTTTACATGAGTGTAAACAAAGGCTCTCGCTGACGAAGGATTGCCCACAACTAGGACTCCCCACTCAAGGGTTCGAGCGACCAAGTGAGCACACATTTTTTATACCTTAAGGTACGTGCCAACGAGTTACAGTGTGTGACTAACTGTCAAATGAATTTCTTACTGTAGATTCCCCAGAGGGAGGGTGGAGCGAACTCTCTTAAATACCCAAGCATCTTAGGCTCTTATCGCCTTGGTGACAGGAATAAACAACAAGTCCTCCAAATTAGTCTGTCACAGCGAGCTACGGATAATGATTATCTAGGTGCCTTCACAGCTTTTCCTTATAGAAAGGTAGTGAGTGAAGGAAGACACCAAACCATCACCTAGCCTTAACAATTCCGTTGATTAAACTCCTTAAACCTACAATAGACATGGTTAATTTAAAGCACAAATAACAAGAGGGAACTCATATTCCATTCATCCCAAAGTCATATCACATCCTAAAGTCATATCACATACCAATCCACAATACTCATGCGAAATAAAGTAGAAAAATAAATAAAAATAAAGAAGGATAAATAAGATGGGTGCCCTCAGGTCTAACCTCTTAAGTCGTCTCTCGGAAGTGTGTTACACGGCCGTCAGAAGGGTTGATGCTCCGCAACTCCTCCGGTTCACTGGTTCAACGTTTTCCTTCGCTGTTTCACTGTTTGGGTTGCTGTTTTTCTGTTGTTTTTTTGTCACTGTTTTCGCTGTGTTAAGGGACTGTTTTCGGTGGTCATGGGCTATCTCAGGGGCTGTTTCAGGGGCTATTTTAGGGGGCTGTTTCAGGGGTATTTTTGGTGGTTACATGGGCTGTCTCAGGGACTGTTGGGCGTGTTCAGGGGCTGTGTTTCAGGCAGTGTTTCAGGCGTGTTCAGGGGCTGACTTTAGGGGCTGTTGGGCATGTTCATGAGCTGACTTCAGGGGCTGTTGGGCATGTTCAGGGGCTGGTTTGGCCGAGTTCATTGGCTGACTTCGGGGGCTGTCTGGGCGTGTTCAGGGGCTGACTTCAGGGGCTGTTGGGCGTGTTCAGGGGCTGTGTTTCAAACAGTGTTTCAGGCGTGAATGGGGCTGTGTTTAAGGCAGTGTTTCAGGCGTGAATGAGGCTAGTCTTCTGGCAGTTTTTAGGCGTGAGATTGAGGGCAGTTCACTGGTTGTTTGTTGTGGCAATGGAGAGGAGTTTGAGGGTGTTTTGGGCGTGCATACCTTGGCTTATTTTCTTTGTGTTTTCGTAAAAATCAGCTAGGGGTAGAATGGATGGATTTTGGTCATTTTTATAGGCAAATGTTGGTGCATTAGTTGAGTAGGCTATCATTGGTGAAGGTCATTAATTGGGAGGCTAATTCTTTGTAGTTTGGTGGATGATTGATGTTGAAAATGGGTGTGAGATGGCTTTGTTAAATGGCGTGGGGTTTGTTTTGGTGGAGGCTTGATGTGTTGTGTTTGACTTGGTGGTGGGGAGGCTATTTATTAGGAGGTGGCTTTTGAGGAGGCTATTAAATGGCTTGAATAAGTTGGTGGAGCGGTGGCTTTGTTGTTAATGGGCGTGGGGGGTAGACTCTAGGTGGGCTTGGTGTGTGATTTGGTTTGGTTTTATGGGCTTTTGGGCGTGGGCTAGTGTTTTGGTGGGCTTAGTGTTTTGGTGGGCTTAGTGGGGTGTTGCGGGGTGGGGGGGTTTTGGGCCAATGAAGTGTGGCTTGCGGGGGTTTTGGGCCAAGGATAATTTTGAAACGGAGGTCCAACGAGCAAACCCGAAGGTAAACAAGCAAATTAAATCCAACAAGATGTCAATGTCTGACTCTTCCCTTCCGAAATTCGTTTCCCGCGACTTCCGTGACTTAAAAGGTAGTGCCTCCGCACAAGGCTCATCATCGGGACTTATATGCAAAAATACAGTGCCTGCATAGGGTTTTTGTTGCAATCTGATTTTGATGTGTTGGACAAGTTGGAAATCATTATAGAAATAATTTAGAATCATCCAAAATTATATTTGACAATTTTAGGACTAAAATGATCAATTTGTAAAGTATTGGGGTAATTCAGTAATTACCAAGAAATTTGGTTTCTTGTGTAATTTTTCAGAATTTGATTATTGGATAATTAAATAAATACTTTTATTTAGTTGATCCAAGAAAAATTTTGAAATCGAAAAATTTTGTTTTTCCACGTTTCCGCTGCGTTACTGGATTTTCGCCATAAAACCCCTACAAAATGGTATCAGAGCGAGTCTGATTTTGGACACCCTAATATGATTAGGCCTTTTAAATTCAATGTTTAATTTAATTTTTACTTTATGAATGCATGTGTTTATTTAATTTGATTAAATAAAGTAAAAAAACATCTTTTGCGGAAAATCCCAATTAATAAGGTTTATGATAATTATGTATTTGATACATGTTACATGGTCCATCTTGTCAATACGGTTTATGGATATTTTTTCTATGACTACATCTGAGAACGTGCTTAAGATGTGAGGGTGTAGCCGATAGAAATTTATTTATGCCGGATGTATATCTGATACTAGATAAATTCAAGCGAAAGCAGAATCCTGAACGTGCCAAAGCTGTTAGGGTTACGCAAGTAGCTTGAGTTTATCATTGACAGGTTTAACCTTGGTACGCCTCCTTGTGAACGTGTCAAATCTGTCACAATGAGAAATGACTAGGACCGGAAACCCAGGTGTCACTATTGAGTGATTGACAAGGAGTTGTCTACTTGATGAATATACGTAGGCGAGAACGTGCCAAAGCTGTGAGCTGAAATATATTCATGGGATCCACCTTTCACTATTTGCATTTAATTTAATTATTAAACCTTTGTATTATGTTTGAGGATTACAATATTTCATGATTTAATGGGAGGGGCATTTTTAGATTAAAAATCCATGATCTAGTTAATGCTTTTGATATTATATGAAATTGCCTAATTTCTACTAACCGTTTTTCGTAATCTATATGATAGATTTGCGATGGAGGCACAATCGACTAATCCGTTTGCGCGTATGTTGGATATGAACAAACTTAAAGGCGCTGAGAACTTCGCCGATTGGGATTTGGATTTAAGGATTGTCTTTGATTCTGAAAATTTGGGATATGTACTCGAGGGTCCACTGCCCCTTGCTGTGTCTGAGGATGCAACACCGGAGGAACTCCAAGTTTAGAAAGATGATGATTTAAAAGTTAAATCATACATCTTAAGTTCACTGGCAACGAGACTCAAGAAAAAATACTACGGCATGACATATGCATATAATATGATGATGCGATTAAGAGAATCATATATGAACCAAGAAAAAAATTTTGTTCATAAAGTTACGATGGAACTGTTCCATGCACGACTGGACGATGGGCAAGCTGTGAGCTCGCATGTTTTTCACTTGATCGATTTGATCGAACAATTGAGGCAACATAATCTCCCTCTGAATGACATTCTCGTTATGAGTGTCATTCTTGGTTCGCTCTAGCTACTTATCACCAATTTGTGATGTATTTCAACATAAATGGGATTATATGTTCCTACCATGAACTACATAGGATGTTGATCACGACGGAAGAGGACTAAGGAAGGGAGGAGTACCGACTCGCCCTCCGAAACCTACTTCACTCTCTGCTTCTTACCAAGCCTGGCCAAGGGAAAGAAGACAAAAGTGAAGAAGAAGAAGAAGGGTTCCAGTCCTCAACCGCATGGAAAAATAGCAAAGCCCAAGAGGGTTTCTGAAGGCAAATTCCATCATTGCGGCAAAGTCGGGTACTGGAAAAGGAATTGTCTTGACTACATGACCCAGAAAAGGAAGTAGAGAGCATCTACTTCAGGTACATTTATTTTTCCAGTTATTGATATCTCATTGGCTTGTAAAGCTGTTACATCCAGCTAGATTTTGGATTATGCTTGTCCTGTTCACAATTGTAATTCGTTACAGGTGCTGAAGGAAAGTAAGAAACTGAAGGATGGAGAGATGTAGTTGCGCTTTGGGAGTGGAGACTCTCTGGATGCAGTTGCAGTGGGAGTATTCGAGATCACTTTACCGAATGGGAGCCTTTTGTTGTATGATTGCTACGTTGTACCAGGATGTGTAGCAAATATTATATCTCTTTTTGTATTAGATATAGAAGGTTATCATGTTAATATTAAGAATTGTTCTTTGTATTTATATGATAAACGTAATATTCAGATCTTTTGTTATCCAAATGAGCATGGTCATTACACGTTGCATACTTCTAGAGATATTTTGAATACTAAGATTAATAAACGTAGTTTACCTGTAGTTAATAATACTGAACTCTGGTATATGAGGCTAGGTCATATAGTCGTTAAACGCCTTACCCAATTGGTTAGGAATGGTTTGATACAAGATCTCACCATTGAACCATATCCAACTTATGAATCATGTATTCAGGGTAAGGTGACCAAAGCCCCATTTTCTGATGTTGGACATTGCGCCACTAACTTACTGGAACTCGTACATTATGATGTATGTGGTCCACTAAGTCAGACTGCTCACAGTGGTTATTCGTACTCTGTTACCTTTACCGATGATTAGTCATGATACAGTTATATCTATCTGATGCGACAAAGAGTTCCGAAATGAAGTAGAAAAACAGACTGGTCAATATATTAAATGCCTTCGATCTGATCAAGGCGGCGAATATATGAGCAGTGAGTTCATGGATTATATGAAGGAGAATGAGATTCTCAGTCAATATACTCCTTCAGGTACTCCACAATACAATGGAGTGTCTGAGAGGAGAAATTGGACTTTATTTGATATGTTCTGATCTATGTTGAGTTTTACAGATTTGCCCTATTACTTATGGGGCTACTCTCTTTTAACAGCTGCACATCTTTTGTATATGATTCCTTGAAAAGTTGTTCTTATGACTCCATATAAGATATGGACCGGTAGAAGACCAAATCTTAATTATATTAAGGTTTGAGGTTGTCATGCCTATGTCAGGATGGCTCAGCAAGATAAGCTTTCGCCTCGAAGGCAAGAGTTTAGGTTTCCTTTGATATATTTCGAATATGAAGGGATATCTGTTCTATGATACCGTGCATCAAAATGTGTTCGTAGCTCGCTTCGTATAATTTCTAGAGGTAGAATTTTTTTCAGAAGGTGGTAATCATAGACAGGTTGAACTTGATGAAGTCTAACTTGAAAACAACGAACCAATGGAGGAAGTAAATTAGATGAAGAACCTTCAACACACAATTCGTAGGTCACAAAGGGTATATAGACTTCCTGAACGCTTGTATTTGATACAATAAAAGAGTCTCGATGTTCTCTTAGTTGAAGATACTGGTTCTTTTACCTTAGAGAATCGATGTTGGACATCGACTTCATGAAGTGGCAAAATGCCATGAAATCTGAGTTAGACTCAATGCATGAGAATCAAGTTTGTGACTTGGTTCTGCTTCCCGAAGGAATTGTTCCTATTGGTTGTAAATGGGTTTACAAGAGGAAACGCGAGCTTGATGGAAAGGTTGAAACCTATAAGGCCCGACTGATAGCAAAAAGTTACACGCAGTGACCTGACGTCGACTATGGTAGACATCTTCCACACTTAGATGGCAGTCACGTCACCGATCTATTCAGATCAGACCTCCGTCTATTCGTTGGCAGTGGATAGATCCTCATGGTGTCCTGTATGTGTCGAGATAAGATCCATCAGTTCAGTGTACAGAGCATAGATAGTCCATATATGATTAGCAATCAGATAAAACCATGGGCCCGTGGTACACTTTAGAAGTGAGTTCTAAGTGTTCTTTTAGAGATTGCTAATAGATATATCGACGGGATTGTCCCTATAGAGATTTGACGTTTACATCTATATCTCTGGAATATATCCAGATACATGTGATGGAGGAATTAAACATATGTCATGACCTCAACCTGTATGATTCAGCGAGTTTATCTGTGGTCGTCATAATTTACGGGTGGGTAAATTATGGACACGAAATTGGATTTCTTGACGGATATGCCTGAATCTAGAGAGTCTCACTAGTGAAATATACTCGTAGAGCATTAGGGCCACTTTTATGAATAATACTGATTATTTATAAATTAATTAAAGGTTAAACGAAAAATACATGCGAATGGACCTAATAGTCATTTCCTAATTATTGTGTATTTGTATTTAATGATAAATTTTATTAAATACACATTAATTAAATGTCAAATTGTGATATTTGACATATATTATAAATATATATGTATTTTGATATTAAAAGTAAATATAGTATATATATTTAAAATATTTGTATTTAAATAATTATTTAATTATTTAATTTTTAAATAATTAAATTAATTAAAAATATAAATATCTTAAAGTCTTGATATTTTTGGAGATGCCTTGAGTTGCTTTATTTGACTTCTTGAAAATCATTAAATTTTGTAATGATTCAAATTGCAAGTTGATAAAACAGACTTTAAATGAAATAAAAAATATCTAGATATTTGTATTTACATCCCAAAATTCGGCCAAAGGCATATTGGGAGAGTATATATTGTTTTGTTTCATTTTATTAGGTTAAGGTTAACAAGTTATACAAAGAACAAACATAAAGAGTTGATAGAAAAGTTTGAAGAACAAAAAGAAAAGTTTGGAAATTTATTGATTTTGTAAGTTTTTCTCTAAACCTTTCAATTTAGAAAATATTTCTAAAATGCTTAGCTTCAATATGTGTTGCTAGGATGTTGTCTCTACACTTTTAGTTTGTGTTTTAATTGGTTATGAACTTGTTTGAAAGATGAAAGCATGTATGGTTTATAAAGTAGGCTTGAAATGGTTTCAATGGCTTACTTTTGATTATTTGATAATCATGTTGCCATTCTAGAGGTTCTAAGGCACTCATTGATGACCTAGAATTGTTCTTGAGTTGTTTCATGATGGTGAGACTTGTTTGGTGTGGTAAAGTTTGAATTAAAGTGTTGGATTTAATTGATTTGGTAATATATGTCAATTTGAAGAAATTGTAAAATTAGGGTTCTTAACCCTTTCCAAATTTGGGGCTTTTCATATATGTGATTTATTATGGTGTGTATATGATGCATATTAATTTTTGGGTTGATTGGATTTGATCTTGACATGTTTTGAACATAAAAGGACCAAATTGTAAAAACTGAAATATTATGGGTGGTTTCGGCAATTAGCAAAAATTTGGGGTTTTTTATTGCAATCTGATTTTTATGTGTTGGACATGTTGGAAATCATTTTAGAAATGATTTAGAATCATCCAAAATTGTATTTGACAATTTTAGGACTAAAATGATCAATTTGCAAAGTATTGGAGTAATTCGATAATTACCAAGAAATTTGGTTTCTTGTGTAATTTTTCAGAATTTGATAATTGGGTAATTATGTTAATAATTTTATTTAATTGATCCAAGAAAAATTTTGAAATCGAAAAATTTTGATTTTTTGTGTTTCCGCTGCGTTACCGGATTTTCGCCATAAAACCCCTACAGTTTCGCCGTGTGTAACATGTTATAAAGTTCTTCATAGTTGGCTTACATCGAGTGTATATGGATGTTTAACACAAAACTAACATAAGTTTTAGGTAAAGAAGACAGAATCAAATTACGGCCTAGCCGTTCATCAATCACAATGCCCCATCATTCCAAATATCGGATCTGGTCAATCATGTTCAAAACATGAATGCTGACAGCTCCTCCATCCTTGAGTGTAGCATGGAATAATTCCTTAGACTTCCGATATATCTCTATCTCTTGATTTGGCTCGAACAACTCCTTGAGTGTTTGCATAATGCTATAAGAATCTAATACCTCTATGTATTGTCTCAGTAAATCTGGAACCATCGATCCTAAAATGTAGGATTTTACCCTAGTGTTATCATCCTTCCATTTTTCAAAAGTTTCTCGCTCTTCAGGAGTGGAGTCAGGATCGATTTCAACAGGCAGTGCATTGATAGTTACATAGGTTAACTTTTCAAACTCCAAGCTAAGACGAATGTTCATTTCCCATTCGAAATAGTTCTCGACTCCTTTTAGTTTATTAGAATCTAAAAGTCGCGTCAATGGATTTACGGCAGCCATCTACAAGACAACATTTTAAACAGTAGCAAAACATTTTGATTTCAAAATAATAATACTAATTGATTATGGGATTTTAAATCTATTAGTGTCTTCCCACTATTTTACATAATTCCGTAATCTCCCTTAACGGAAAAATAAAAATTTGACTATCAAAATTTCATAGCAAAAATTGGATCCCATGACATTTACTCCAGCCTCACACTATCGACGGTCTTGGCCTTTATAAATTCATTAGGTAGACCTCCAAGGTCAATCACAATCATGTGACTCCTAGTTTGGCCATGAACCGTTTCTTATCCTCACACTATCGACGGTCTGGGATTAAGACGTAATCCAGGTGTATATTTTTCAATGTGCACTAATGAGCTTCATATGTACACCCTCACAATAATGACGGTATTTAGGTGACTGCTTTAACTCATCACACTACATCTAATGTTTTACCGGAGCGACCTAAGCTCCGAGCACTCATACCCTCACAATAATGAAGATCTTGGATATAAGTAGTAAGAACCCATTCATCTCCGTATTGACAATAAAAATATTCCAATAATGCTCCAACATTACTAATATTATCACTTAAAATAAAGTAATCAACTAATCATGTGATTTTTGACAATCAAGTCATTAACATAATTAGGTCAAAATTTAATTTAAAACATGCAATATATATCCAGTATGACGTATGCATAATTAAATTAAAATACAGAGCCATAAATTTAAATACTTGTCAAACATGCAACATGTGTTGCGTGGTGAAGCCTTGCTATTGATACCATTCTGTTAGGGCGGTTGTGGAACCCCTAGGGTCGGATCGGTGCCCTGTGCAGCGGAAGTGGGTCTAACCTAATGATATCAGAGATATGTGTATTTTTAAATATTTTAATAAAAACTATATTCTGATATGAGTTCGTAGAAAAAAAAGGGGACCAAATCGGAGTCTAGAAACTCCGGAAATGAGAAAATGAAGTTTTAGTGTTCATCAGCTCTCGATGTCGTGACACGGAGGATTGTGAGTCACAACGTCCCGGAGTCGCAACACGCAAGGGTGAGAGTCACGACACCCAAATGTCTGATGCTCAGTGTCGCGACGCTGGAAGGTCAGTGTCGCGATGCTCCACTGGACAATGAGCAATTTCAACCTTCAAATCAATTCTAAACACTTTCAATTTTCTCCTATCATTTTAATACACCTTAAAACCAATTTTAACATCAAAACCAACCACAAAACATGTTATACAACTAACATATATATATTCTAAATAAATAAATAAATAAATAAATATATATATATATTTGTTTGAATCAAAACACAAACCAATTTAGAATCCCAATATTAAATATCTCATGAACAATTCTAGTTCACCCAAATATGGTCAAGTGATTCTAGAATGGTAGTCATAGCTCTAAGCTTTAATCTAGAGTTCCAAACTCTTATTAATTGTTCCATGTCCAACATGAATATATTTAACCTAATTACAAGCATATTATGTTTATACTTCCAAAACATCATAACATAATTCATTAGCCTTATTTCAACTTTAAGCGATGTAATCATGCATCCAATACATAATTCATCACTATGTCTCCCTAAAGAAACTCACTAATAAATAACATAGCATAGGAGAAGATCAAACATTACCTAGTAAGCTCGATACAAATATCCAATCTCATTCTCATTTGTTGAAATGGTTGGAGAATTTCCAAGGTTTGCAAGCTTGACTCCAAAATCCAATCTTGATTCCAACGCTAGCAAGCTTCACTCCAAGATCCAATCTTGATTTCTCGTAGATGAAATGTTGTAGAGAACTCCCAAAGCTTCTCAAAATACTTCTCTAACTTAGGTTAATTTCTCCAAGAATTACTTGTATTTAGATTTCACAAGCTTAATTAAAACCTTGCTCAAGTTTGCTATTTATAGCAAAACTTTGACAATTTTTAATTAATAAAAGTTCTAATCAACTTTTATGTCGGTTTAATCTAATTTTTCTAAATATGTATAATTAGGTGTGACTAATCACATTTGTCTACCACTTTGATTTAATCCAATTAAATCAAAACAAAGCTTAATTAATGGATTAGTTACATGTTTTCCACTTTGATTTAATCCAATTAAATCAAGCCAAAAACACATATAATTACATATTTGGAATTAACAAAATATCCTAAAATGGAAGAGATATTTATGAATTTATAATTAAGCCATTGTGTAATTATTGAATTAATCCAATTAGGTCAAAATGAATATTCAATGTTATCCAATAACACTTGACTATCTTAGTTGATAATTATAATACCGAATATTATCTTTTATCTAAATTAATCGGCTACCCAAGTGCTCAACGAGTACACTTCATATCGGGACTCTCTAAGTTCAAACACGTTCGCCATATAAGCCTAGCTAATATATGCGCAATTCGGCCACCTCCGAATTAGCGAAGAACATGAATGACCTTTCTGAACTATACAAGTTGAGGACATCACATATGTTTATCAATCCCTCCGTCGTAGGCTATCCGAGTTGTGTTTAGGAAACATAGAATTCAACGTTAAGTTTTTGAGGTGCACATCTCATGTCAACATGTCCACGATTCTTTACAATTAATCCGAAACCATTTTTGATATATGTGATCTACCATAGGTGATCAACTTTGGCCAACGTTTTAGGAATTGTGACATACTTACATGGATATCTAAACCCCTTATGGTACACATACGGACCGACAAATTCTATCTTGATTCACACTTGATTAATGAGTGCATCGGTCCACACCTAATGAACATCTAGAGGCCAGACCATGAAAGGTTTTTGACATACATGACATCAAATTATGGAGGATCTCACACAAAATTAATGTTATCCTATAGTTAAAGGATTACATATGACGATGGTGTGTACATCCAACTATTAGGAATCACCTGAGAGTCATTCAGTATTCGGTCCAACCAATACCCATATGTCTATACGAGCTTCTAAAGCTCATGGTACATCGGGTTAAACCATTGGAACTCTAATTCCAATATACGACATGTGCTAGTCTTCTAGGTTATAGGAATTCGACCGTATTCCAAAACTAACGACTATGAATTTTACTTTAAGAATAGTTTATAATAGTAATATTATCCCAATGTCAGACTACCTAGTGTCAGTATTACTACAAGACTATTCTAAGGTCGATGTTATTCTTAGCATATTTATACATCAATCTAATATGTATAATGCAAATACCATTAATATGATATGAAATGAAAATGTAGTTATTTTATTAATAAATAATAAAATATACAATATATAATTCAAATTGACGCTTCAAGCACCAACTCCAATAATCAGGTCGAGTGCCTATCACCTGGAAACCTTGGACGACACCTGACTCAAGAAGCCGTGGAATACATAAATATTACGGAGGTATTTTCAATAGATCATCTCTTAGAATGACCCTCAAATGGTTGTAAGAAGTGTAGTAAATCCCAATAATATAAATAGGGATTTCCCTTTTTAAATAAAAACTTATTCATCTATGATTGTTTGTTATTTGGAAGGGAAAGACATGTCTAATATTCTTACGAAATACTCGTGATTGGGATGCATCAATAGGTGTAGGGCATGAAAGAAAGGCACGACCCCCGTGGCACACCAATCCCTGATATCATTATCAAACCCCGGGCTGTAGTGTTAACACCCAATGGCTTACATCTTTGGGGAATAAGAGCGAGAAGGCCTGCGTAGCATTTGGTGCCTCGGGTATCCATAACACGCTCGACGAAAGAATCAGTGTGGCGAGTGATGCCCCAAGGTAACACAACACATATGCATTGAAGACAGGTGGGAGGTACTACGGTATCCTCAGGTTCTATAATGTAGGGAGTGATAATTCCCCCATGACGGTTGCTGCCCAGAGTTGGAGGTGCATATCATGGGGAGGGCTCACGGGCCTCTATGGAATTTACAGCCTCTGGCTATGCCTAGGACGGGCAAGGGAAATACCTCCATGGCGTTGGCCATCCTATTTCAGATCTGTAGGAGCATAACACGAGAAAGGCTAGTGGGCCTCTATGACTTTTGGAAACTCGGGGCCTACCTAGCATGCGAAAGATCTCTCATGGCGGTGACCGCCCCTTGATCTGTAGCTCGGTTCACCGGGACTTTGGACTGTAAGGTTCAAAATTATTATTTTGGGTTGCATGATGCATGACACTACTTTAGTTCCTTCGATGTTTTTGGGTCGGTACTGAGTGTGTTATATGTCACCCTCATTACACTTATCGTTTTATTTTATTTTATCGAATGATTCGATATATGACGCCATTACCAGTGTTCTTAGGGATGACCAGAGGTTGAAAATCTTCCATCTCGGTCGATCTCAGTTGTGACTCTGATGGCTCGGAGCTGCGTTCTTTTCAGCGAGGCCATGTTATTTGAAAGGCACAAGGAGAGAACATTCCCTTGTGGCCAAATGGCTATGATGGCTCGGGGCTCCATTCGTTCCGCCGAGGTTATGTTATTTGAATGACACACTGATGGATCATTCCCTTGTGGCCATGTTGTTATGATGGCCCGAGGTGGTATTCATTTCACCGAGACCATGTTATTTGAATGGCACAATGGGGGATCATACCATTATGGCCAAGTGGTTATAATGGCTCGGGACTACATTCATTCTGCCGAGGCCATGTTATTTGAATGGCACAATGATGGAATATTCCTTTGTGGCCAAGTGGTTATGATGGCTCAGGACTGCATTCGTTCCGCCGAGGCATATTATTTGAATGGCACAAGAAGGGAACATCCCCTTATGGCCAAGTGATTGTAACGGCTCGGGGTCGAATATGTCCCACCAAGGCCTTATTGTGTTCGTTGGCATGGGGTCGGAGTTTCTCCCCCATGGCCTTATGTGAATGACACATGTAGGGAACATTCCCTTGTGGTCGTGATATTAATGGCTCGGGATCGGGTATGTCCCACTGAGGTATTGTTGTGTTCGTTGGCATGGGGTCAAAGTTTCTCCATCATGGCCTTATTTGAATGGCACAAGGAGGAAACATTCCCTTGTGGCCAAATGATTATAACAGCTAGCTTTATTGTGATTCGTTTCCATGGGGTTAGAGTTTCTCCCCCATGGCCATATCTGGACGGAATAGGGAGGGAAAATTCCCTTATGGTCGTGATATTAACTGCTCGGGGTCAAGTATATCCCACTGAGGCCTTATTATGTTCTTTGGCATGAGGTTGGATTTTCTCCCCCCTGGCCTCATCTAGATGGCATAGGGATGGGTCATTCCCTTGTGGCCAGGTATACTACTGGCTCGAGGTTGGATTCGTTCTGCCGAGCCCCTTTTATGTCAATATGAGGTCGGCATATCTTTTTGCCCCTACCGTAAAACTGTGACAAGCAGATTTGAGTTCCCTGAGGTCAACATCCTGTATGATCCAGGTCAGTTTGGTAACTATTAAAGGTGGTCGGGTAGAAGATGCTACGTATTGAGATCGTTTTGAAGGGTTCATGGTATGATAGATTCG
>SKCR01003588.1:0-26982 GCA_019454045.1 Zanthoxylum bungeanum
GTATTGCGATCTAGTATCGAATGTCACGTGCGAGGCCTGGGGCTGGAATGAAATGTCTGCCTTGTACCAAGCATATGTCGGATGTCTGGTAACTAGTCTCTATAATCGGATATACATGACCTAGTCATAAGTCCCGATGACTGCAGTACTTAAGAGCACTAGTATCGTATCCTACGTGACATCATCTCCACTATGACTGAAGTGATACTTCCGTCTTGACATCACACCCAATACACTACGATTCTCAATGTACCCAGCAGAGGCGTACACAGAACCGGTTAAAGCCCTGGACGACCAAAACTAAAGCACATTGATTGTCGCAAGTATTAGCGATGCAAGTCTCAGGTTAAGAACAAATACACATACCCTGATTTCGGACTTCCATAGACACATAGTCATACTACCAATGGAATTCCGAGGGGTCTATCCAGAGCGAAGCTATTTTCCGTACCATCGGTAAAAAAACACAACCTCCTATTACACTTGCATGAGTATCTTATACCCAAATATATGATAACTATATCGTTATGATCTCACATAACGTGCACAAGTGTAATACTAGTCTATTCCGCATTATCGATGTCCAATCTTGATAATACTACGACTAGGGATATTTAATGATTAATCATTCGAGGACTGATACCGTCTCATATCATCTCAATCCAGGAACTAATCATAGGGACCTCTTATCATTTATCCATCTAGGTGATCTAATCACAAATGATAAGAGTGCAATCTTCTTGTCACATAGTTAATTTGCACAACAACACCATGATCTGTACAAATAGTGACGTTATTGGTCATAACTGTCCAACAATCTCCCACTTGGCCTATAGCCAGTCACTCGAGTGTCTTACACCCGAAATATGTACGGTTCGCTCAAATGCTGAGGAAAGACTTTCGTCAGCGGATTTGTATGATTATCGTCTGATGCAATTTATTCAATCATCACATCGCCACGATGTATGATCCGAACGAATCAGATGAATAGTCGAAGTATATATCTGGATCGTTGATGAGACCATTAATTCTTTAGCCTGCGCTGACGCCTAGCTCAGCTGCTAACAGAACTATATCTAATATAATTAGATTTATCGTCGATCCAAATGGCTTATATTGTTGCCTCAGCAGCAACAATAACCCGCATTTGTTGTTTTTTCGGTAACAGCATCTTGCTTGGAAGATTTCCATCTCACTGTTCCGTTATTCAAACTATATAGTACCGTGTTTTTATCGGTTAGGAAACTTGCAGCAGTGATCCCAGTCACTTCAAGTTCTCCTTCTCCATAGTTAAGATATCATCCTTAGTTCTCTAGATACTAACGGATGTTCTTAATATCAATCCAGTGACTATCACTGGATTGACCTATTGTGAATCCATATGCTCAAAGTATATGAGACATCAGGTCGCATATATTTTTCAATGTACGAGTTCTCGCAGAGTGTCAACAACCTTTAGATCTACTCAGTAGATCTTTATTCCTAGAATAAGGTTGTTTCTCCCAAGAATTCTACGGATAATTTTTCATGAAAGCCAAGCTTTCACCGATTATCTTATAGGAATATCATTTCCAAAAAATGATATATCATCATCATTAATTAGGACATCATTGTCAGTGCGCTCCCACTAACCTCCTTATATACACAAGAATCATATTCATTTTGAATCAAATCATACACCATTATGATTACATCAAAACGATAGTTCCAAGAACCCAATACTTACTTCAATCCAAACATGGATCGAATAACCTGCAAACCTTGTTTGCTAGTTATGGTACGACAAAACCGTCAGGATGTCATAAACATCCTCCAAAGAGGTTTCCGTTTAAGGAAAGCGATTCTGACATTTAGCTGCCATATTTCATGAATGAAACATGCAGCATCAGTAAGCATTATCCAAATGGATTTATCCATGGCAACAGGTAAAAGGTTTCATTGTTATCGACACAATGTTGATAACGATACCTTTTCGCTACAAGCCTAGCTTAGTACGTTGGTATGTTATCATTCATTTATGTCTTCCTTGAAGACTTATATAGTACCATTAGGCACAATGCCTTGTGGTACAACAACTAGAGTCCAAACATAGTTGATATACATGGAATCCATTTTGGACTCATGGCACTTTGCCATAATAGGGAGTCGATACCTTGTATCACTTCCTCACACGTAGTCAGTTCGTATTCCTCAATAAGATTGACATCTTTATGAGGTGAGATCAGAAACCCATACCCCAGGTTATTTTCTGACTCTCTCTGACTTACGCGGTTCTTGTGTATTCAAAGATTACTGGTACAGTTTCATCCTTGATGAACTGTTTGTGTTCCATTAATGACTTGGTGCCTTGAACAGTATTACTCTGATTTTCATCGAGTTTTACTTTCCTCCCACTTACCACTGCATATCAGTATTCCTCTTAGGAAAAATGCATGGTGAGCAACAATCACAATGTTCTCTTAGTGAGTTGTATAAGTACTATACTTTGGTTTCCCCAGGATAACCAATTACATTTGGCACTTATCCAATTTGGGTTCTAGTTTGGTATCATCCAAACGTATGCCTAGCATTCCCAAATCATCAGGAGTGAGAAAACCCTGTTCCTTCCTGTTCATATTAAATATGAAATCTGTCAAACAGATTTTCATGGAAACTTATTCAAAATAAGTATTGGACTGTTAATGCTTATCCCTTTTGAAGGAAAATGGTAGCTCAGAGCGACTCATGATTAACCTTATCATGTCCAACAAAATTTGGTTTCTCCGTTCGGACACACCGTCAAACTGACGTTTTCCGGGAGGAGTCCTCATTGAAAGAATACTATACTCTTTCAAGTATATAAGAAACTTACTGCTTAAGTATTTTTTATCGTGGTCAAACCGTGATGTTTTAATACTTTAGCCGATCTGTTCGTCTATTTCGTGTCGAAACTCTAAAATTTTCCGATTTGTGTTTTTCGAAAGAAACACAACCACAACGCGATGCCACATCCGTAACGGTCACGAAATATTCATATCCATCTCTAGCCTAGCTAGACATGGGCCCACTTACGTCACTATGAACAAGGGCTAATAGATCGGTGGCACTTATAATTTTACCAAGTAAAGGTATTTTAGGCACTTTGCTCAATAAACTAGATTCGTAGACTTAATTTGAATGGAATCAAATCCGTCCTAGTATCCACTCTTCAAAGGTGTGGATATACGAGTCTTGTTTAATGTGTCCCAGACAACATTACCATAAATAAGTCTTATCTGATCAAATCTGTTGAGCTATTTGTTCGTCATATTATATGTTTGAGATTTATTTATATTCAAAATATAAATACTGTTATTCACATCTAATGTGTTTATCTCAATATCATCTTTATAAAATAAAACACTTTAGTGTTCTAGAATATAAAGGTATACTCGCAACGAGTTATACTCGATATAGAGATAATGTTTCTAGTCAAACTAGTTATATTACAACAGTTTCCTAATTTAAGTACACACCCGAAGGGTAGTTCCTAAACTTAGGTATCTACGGTAAAATAACCACTTTCGTCTCGTTTCCGATTCACAGACCGATCTCATCTGAAGTCAGTATCCTGCTTATAAGCAGATGCTACAAGTCAGTACATATATTTATGTACCACATTTAGTATCTAAAATCCAATTTTAATACTATTAGTGAACATATTTATAACAAACATTTGAAGTCAGAACCTTGTCATGTCTTCAATTCCTTCAAGTCTGCTTTGTCCATCCGGCAGTCACGCTTTAATGACCCCGTTTGCCACAATTTAGGCAGACATCTTGGGATATGTCCTTTTATCTTCCTAGAAGATTATAATGATTATGCCTTTGCCCTTTTCACATTCCAGAAGTTTTTGGCCAAGCCTTGGCCTTCTAGAATATCGGTAAGTAAGATGCGCCTTGCACTACTTGCCTTATTGTAAACTTTGGCTTTGTCTCCTTGAGAATGGCCATTAACTCTCCAAGAGTTATTTATTGCAATTTAATACTTCTAAGATCTAAGAATAGATCTATTAAGATCCTTCAATTTCATTATCATACTTTAAGGATCTAATCCTTACTTCTGATTAAGAAATTAAGGAGTCATTATGGTAAGCATAATGGATTAAGCATTAAATTTATCATCACATGAATCTTCAAAGATCATGCTCTACTTATTTGCTTAACTCTGGGCTTAGGCCTAAGATGTTATTTTATCAAATAAAGTAACTTCTTAGTTTCCAGTACTATCCTGAAATTTTATTCCCAATTTGAAAATTAAAGTCGTTTAAACACATTTTCCCTAGGATAATGTTTTAAACACTAATATTTCAATTAATCTTGATTCTAATAGTCCAACTATTTAATCAACGATTTCAGTTACAATTTAATGTAATGATTACTATAGTCTAACTATATAACTTTTTACAATTTTATTGGTTAAAATCAAATATATATTGATTACTATAATCCAATTTATAATCATTATAAATGATTGGTAAAATCCAAATATATTGATTACTATAATCCAATTATATAATCAACTATAAAAGATGGGTAAAATTCAAATATATTGATTACTATAATCCAATTATATAATCAACTATAAATGAAGTAGTTTGAATACAGTCCAACTGTTTAATTAAAACAATAATAAATATTAGTCCAACTAATATATAATTTATTTGACGAATGATTTTGATTGAGCGCTTATGGCAAGTAACTAAATGAATATTGAAAATCTAATACTTGCCTCCCACTATTTTTCGGCGAGCCTCTAACCTTCTGCGGAGTACTCGGGAAACCTAGTTTCCTAGTGGGCTAGAATCCCGTTAAATAACACACAACCTTGACTTTGGCCAACAAGCTGTATGATATTTAACTGGGTAGATCTCTAAGATCAATTAGATCTCATCCAATTCCTAGATCCGGTAGGTGGACATCCAAGTCCGAAACATATATCTTATATATGCCAATATATCAAATATATTACCTAACCTTTTTCCTCTGAATCAACTATGCCTGACTTTGGCACAACAAACTTAATGATCTCAGTTAAGCGGAACCCATTGACATGGAAAGCTTCATAATCAATGTCGATGGACAAGAAGTGATCTTGACTTTGGCCAACAAATCACGACTTGGACAAGACACCGATATGGAACAAAACTCTCATGATTCAAACACATCTGCAGTTGATAAAGGTCTTGACTTTGGCCAACAAACCAATGCCAACTTTGGATCTTAAGTAAGAATCACTCAACGGAAGGAAAAATGCTTAATATGTTTTTGAGGGTTTTTCGCGTGCAAATTGGCAACCAATTTATTATCTTTGATTAGGTGTCATCATCATACACCCTTAAACATGTATTATAAATACATAATAAAGCGTGTATAAATAAATAAATTAATAATGATATGCGGATAGATATCTCACAAATTGTTCATAGAACAAATCAATCAATTTGCTCTCCCCGGATAGAACTATTCTAACTTCTACGCAATTACTTAATACAATAAAGAAACCTCATTTACATTGAGGGGAATAGGTGAGAAGAGAAATACAATGAGAAATGAGATAAAAGGCTGGACACGCAGGTCCAATTTAAATAAATTCTAAATTTATTACAATTTCCAAAATTGCCCTCGCCCTTCTAATATCCATCCGATATATATTATTCATACAACACATTCATGTAATCATAAAAATCATGTTATTCAATCAATCTAATCCAATTAATTAATCTTTGAATTAATGATCATCCAATGTTCAAACAACGATTTGATTTGTGCGAGTCGAACTCGTTTAAGAATAAATATTCAAAGTAAGTATTCTTGAATTATATTGAATTACAACTTTAAATCCAATTTATTTGTATTCAATACTAATTCCAATTAATTCCAAATTAAATATATACACTCACATATAAGCCTTAAAGACTTGGATTCCAAATCCAATCTTAATGGGTCTCAAAGGCCCAATAACATCCAATGTCATTTCAATTAAAGTACAATGGGCTTTTAATTGATTCTTAAGGCATGGGCTTTGGCCATAATGGATCAAACCCAAAATGCCAAGGCCCAATAGGAATCACCCTATTACCAATAAATCAATTTAGGCCCATTAGGCCCAATCAAATTATTTAAAGGGCCAAGTGATGTATTTGGACTTTATGGAATTGGTTTTGGGCCCAATTGGATCCAATCCAAAAGTCCAAAACCAAACTTACTCAAACCAAGCCCATTAAGCCCAAATACACACTTTTAGCCCAATTCATAATTAAAGGCTTATTAACATAATTATAATATTCTAAATATCATAATTACTTTAATTAAAATGTATTAGCCATGATTAATTAATTAAACTCAATATTTCCAAAATACCAATTAACTTAATTAACCATGCTTAATCCAATAATTCATGCTCAACACAATTGAAGCCAAAAATCATTATTTCATGCTCAACACAAATTGAATCCTAAATTCATCATTTTATGCTCAACATGCTCTTCGATTTTAACATAAAATTTATTGACTTTGATTCTAATCCAATCAAACCAACAATCAACATTTAAACATGCACTAAAACACATTATTTCATGTTATAAAAATCAAAACAGTGCAGTCCAAACTGCAGTGATGAATTCGGCCATACTAAAAAAAATTTATTTTTGATTCTTTTGATTTGTTTCAAATCTAATCATGCATAACTCTAAGTTATCATATTCTAAGCATGCTCAAAGCATCAATTTGAAAAAATCATGTTCAAAACATAAAAAGCCCCAAATTTTAGGTTCAAGAACCCTAGAAATTTCATGCTTAAAATTGGCTCATGATACCATTTTAGTGTTCCTAGAACATGCCAAGGATCTAATAAGCATGAAAACATGTTCATAATTCAATATAAGTTGCGGAATTACTTACATTGAGCGGATTTGAGCTTTAAAATTTTGAGAAGAGATCTTCAAGATCCAAGCATTAAGTGATGATTCCAACTCTTGAAGTAATTTCCCTATCACCTTAGTTGATTTGTGAAGTGCTAGCTCCTTTGAAATTGCAAAAAATCAAAGTGTAGAGAGGCTTGTAGTTGACGCCCATTCTAGAGAGGATTAGGGTTTTTACATTTTCAAAATGTGTTACAAGTGTGTTGAGTGAAGAAAGAGAGAAGCCTTTTTGGTTTTGTTAAAGGGTTTTACCCTTTTACCCAAAACCATGTAGTTGGGGTAATTTGGTTTCACCAAAACCAAATGGTTGGAAAGCAAGTGGTTTTGGCATAAATGCCAACCACTTTCCAACCACCACTTCACATGTGTGACATGTGTGAAGTGGGCCCCACCATCTTGAATTCAAAATTCAAAATGTCTCTACGAACATTTGCTGCGGCTCAGATCCGTTTAATCCGATTAAATGAACTTTCGTCGTTAAATAATTAACTCTAATTTAATTAAATAACGATGCCTCGCAAATATATTACGAACGTCTTTTACGAATTAATTCTAAATTAATTCGATTGTTCGCATTAAAGTCCAACTTTAATTTCGTAATGAAATCCAATTCATATTAATATATCCAATATATTAATTTTAGCCCATACGAATAAATTAAATAGAAAAATCAAATTTAACTATTAAATTTATTTTACCGATTAATTCCAAATTAATCGCGTTCTCTCTCTTCCGTACACATTTAATCCTAGATTAAATAATACCTCAATTAATCCCAGATTAATTTTCTCTCTCTTAATTAATCCCAGATTAATTATCTCTCTTAATTAATCCCAGATTAATTCTAATTAAATCAACTGTCATCGATGAATCTTTGGGAAGCGACCCAAGAGATCCCTGGATATGTTGGCAGTAAATACGGTCATCACATTATCCGAATACATGCGTACCTCGTACCACATGCTTATCGATTTACAAGACATGGTTGGCTTCTGGGAAAGCACCGTGCCTACCCAATTCTCCAGAAATATTCTTACTGGAATATATAATCTATGTCAGGCGTAGTATACGTAGTATTGCGTATTGCGATCCAGTATCGAATGTCACGTACGAAGCACATGTCGGATGTCTGGTAACTAGTCTCTATAATCGGATATACATGACCTAGTCATAATATCCCGATGACTACAGTACTTAAGGGAACTAGTACCGTATCCTACGTGACATCATCTCCAATATGACTGGAGTGATACTTCCGTCTTGACATCGCACCCAATACACTATGATTCTCAATGTACCCAGCAGAGGCGTACACAGAACCGGTTAAAGCCCTGGACGACCAAAACTAAAGCACATCGATTGTCTCAAGTATTTGCGATGCAAGTCTCAGGTTAAGACCAAATACACCTACCCTGATTTCGGACTTCCATAGACACATAGTCATACTACCAATGGAATTCCGAGGGGTCTATCCAGAGCGAAGCTGTTTTCCGTACCATCGGTAAAACACAACCTCCTATTACACTTGCATGAGTATCCTATACCCAAATATATGAGAACTATGCCGTTATGATCTCACATAATGCGCACAAGTGTAATACTAGTCTATTCCGCATTATCGATGTCCAATCTCGATAATACTACGACTAGGGATATTTAATGATTAATCTTTCGATGACTGATACCGTCTCATATCATCTCAATCCAGGAACTAATCATAGGGACCTCCTATCATTTATCCATCTAGGTGATCTAATCACAAATGATAAGAGTGCAATCTCATTGTCACATAGTTAATTTGCACAACAACACCATGATCTGTACAAATAGTGACGCTATGGGTCATAATGTCCAACAATCGGTGAATCTTCGGGAAGTGACCAATGAGATCCTCAGATATATTGGCAGTAAATCCGTTTATCGGACTATCCGAACACGTACGTACCTAGTACTACATTTTTACTGATTTACAAGACAAGGTTGGCTCTAGCAAAACGCCATGCCTACCAAATTCTATAGAAATATTCTTATAGGAATATATGATCTATATCAGGCATAGTATACGTAGTATCATGTATGTCGATCCAGTATCGGATGTCACATTCTAGGCCTGGGGCTGGAATTATGTCTGCCCCGTACGAAGCACATATCGGATCTCTGGTAACTAGTCTCTATAATCGAATAACTATGACCTAGTCATATTATCCCGATGACTGCAGTACTTAAAAGTACTAGTTCTGTATCCTACGTGATCATCATCTCCACTATAACTGAAGTGATACTTCCATCTCGACATCACACCCAATACACTAGGATTCTCAATATACCCAGAAGAGGCGTACACAGATCCGGTTAAAGCCCTGGATGACCAAAACCAAAGTATATTGATTGTCGCAAGTATTAGCGGTGCAAGTCTCAAGTTAAGACCAAATACACCTACCCTAATTCAGACTTCCATAGGCACATAGTTATACTACAAATGGAATTCCGAAGGGGTCTATCCAGAGTGAAGCTGTTTCCCGTACCATCGGTAAAACACAACCTCATATCACACTTGCATGAGTATCCTATACCCATATATATGAGAACTATGCCATTATGCTCCAACAACACACACAAGTGTAATACTAGTCTATTCCGCATTATCGATGTCCAATCTCGATAATACTATGACTAGGGATATTTAATGATTAAACCTTTGTGGATTGATACTGTCTCATATTATCTCAATCCAGAACTAATCATATGGACCTTCTATCATTTATACATCTTGGTGATCTAATCATAAATGATAAAAGAGCAATTTCCTTTGTCACATAGTTAATTTGTACAACAACACCATGTTTTGTACAAATAGTGATGATATGGGTCATAATTGTCCAACACTCCGGCCAGAACTCAAAATAAAACTACACTATTACTTAACTTTTACATAAGAGAAACAAGTGCAAATACAAAGATAAGGGCCGTGAGGACCCATAACGCGACCCAGTGTCGGACAGTTATGACCCATAGCGTCACTATTTGTACAGATCATGGTGTTGTTGTACAAATTAACTATGTGACAAAGGAGATTGCGCTCTTATCATTTGTGATTAGATCACCAAGATGTATTAATGATAGGAGGTCCTTATGATTTGTTCTTGGATTGAGAATGATATGAGATAGTATCAGTCCACAGAGGATAAATTATTAAATATCCCTAGTCAGAGTATTATCGAGATTGGACATCGATAAATGCGTAAAAGACTAGTATTACACTTGTGCGTATTGTGAGGGCATAACGGCATAGTTCTCATAAATTTGGGTATAGGATACTCATGTAAGGGTAATAGAAGGTTGTGTTTTACCGATGGTACGGAAAACAGCTTCGCTCTAGATAGACCCCTTTGGAATTCCATTGGTAGTATGATTATGTGTCTATGGAAGTCCGACATCAGGGTAGGTGTATTTGGTCTTAACCTGAGACTTGCACCGCTAATACTTACGACTATTGATATACTTTGGTTTTGGTCGTCGAGGGCTTTAACCGGTTCTGTGTACGCCTCTGATGGGTATATCGAGAATCGTAGTGTATTGGGTGTGATGTCAAGACGGATGTATCACTCCAGTCATATGAAGATGATGATCGTACATGGATACAAAACTGGTTCTCTAAAAGGTTGCAACCGTCGGGATAATATGACTTGGTCATGATTATCCGATAATAAAGAGACTATTTGGTTGTTATCCGATATATGCTTCATACGGGGCGGACACTGTACCAGCCCCAGGCCTCGTATGTGATCATCCGATAATGGATCGAGATACGCAATACTATGTGTACTACGTCTGATATAGATCACTATATTCCTGTAAGGATATTTCGGGAGAGTTGGGTAGGCATGGCGCTTTGCTAGAAGCCAACCTTGTCTTATAAATCGGTACAAACGTAGTACTAGGTACTCACGTGTTCAGATAGTCTGACGACCGGATTTACTGCCAACATATCTGGGGATCTCATGGGTCACTTCCCGAAGATTCACCGATGACGTATGACTCACACTTTATTAATCTGTGATTAATTAGATGAGATAGAAAATTAATATGGGATTAAATGCGGAGATATTTTATCTAGGATAAAATATCATTTAAATAGAGAGAACGATTAATTTGTAATTAATAGATATATAATATATTCGATATATTAAACGAAATTGGATTTCGATGCGGAATTAAAATTGAATTTTAATTCGGGTGCACGAATTAATTTAGAATTAATTCGTTAGCGACATGAATAGTAATCATGCTAGGCATGATTATTCAATTAAATTAGATTTAATTACGACGCGACGGAAAATTGTTAATTCAGAATTAATGAACCCGAGCCCGAGTATGTTGCGAATGTATTCGCATTTCGAATTCGAGTGCGACACGCAAGTCACATCAAGCGTCAAATCGCTAGTCGCATCTAGCGTCACATCATTCGTCAATCAAGTGATAGATGTCTTTCACTTTGAGTGATTGACACAAGTCACTATTGATTGATTGATTGATTGATTGATGTAGTGGTTGTAGGCTTTAATTGTTTGACTTTTGAAGCCAATTTTGGTAAATCAATATATATTGATTTTTTGGAAAAATAAAAGTAATGTGTATTATATACACTTCACCACCACCAACCACTTCTCTCTCTCTCCTTCTTCCTTTCATCTTCACGCCCAAAGTGGGCTATTTTTCTCTTCCAATTTTTGGTCAAAAACCGTGAATGATGGAGAAGGAATATGGTGTTTTTGTGGCAAAAACATCAAGAGCTAGCACTTAAATGAGTTCATACAAAGGTGATAGGGAACTAACTTCATGAGCATGGAATCACCATCATCAAAAGCTTGGAGCTTGGAACAACAATGGAGGACCAAAACCAGTCCATTGCCATGAGCATGAAGGAGGGCAAGAAGAAATTTTTGTTCCTCAATGCATCACCTCTACCGATCGACGTGTGTATTCCGTAACTCCGTGATGTATTCGCATGTTTATTTCTTGCTTTGTATTCGATCCTTGGGGCCGTAGAACTCCAACAATGGTATCTGAGTGGAGTAAAAGCATGAAATATGACTTAGGGTTAAAATTTGGGTAAAATGATTTTGAGCATGATTTTATGAAATTGGATGAATGAGTATGCTTAAATGTGTTTTAATTGAAGATTGATTGGATCAATTTCAAGAAATTTTGTTCGGAATAATTTTCCCCAATATTGTTGGCTTGGCCGAATGATGAACTTGCCCTAATGTCTTGGTTTTTTTTTTTTGTTTTTTGATTCATTGGATAAGTTGGAAACGATTGGATATGTTGATTTAATGTCGATTGTGGATTTAATTGGATTGAAACCGAATCGGACATAAAATCCCTACATGGCCGAAACTTTAAAGCATGAATATGGGTTTGATTTTTCATCAATGTGTTGGACATGTGATAATGATGATAAGCATGATTAATCGTGTAAATTGATTTTTTTGAAATGTTAATTTCGTTGATTAATTATGTAATACACTTTAGAATAATTTGATTAAGAAATTTGGAATTTTGAAATTACATTAATGGGCTTAAATTGGATTTGGGCTTGAAAGTTGTTATTGGGCTTTAATGGGCCTGGTTGTACCAAGTTGGGTTTAGGCAAAATTGATTGGATCCAATTGGGCCCAAAATCGCTTCCATAAAGCCCAAATGTGACCAATGGACCTTTAAAGTTTAATTGGGCCTAATGGTCCGAAATTGATTTCTAGGCTTATGGGGTTACTCCTTGATTGGGCTTTGGTTGTCGAAGCCCACGCCTTAAGAAATTAATTGAAAGCCCATTGGACGTTAATTAAACGACATTGGATGTTAATCGGGCTTTGAGACCCGTAACGATTAGATTTGGAATCTAAGTCGCAAAGGTTCAATATAAAGTGTAATATTTAATTTGGAATTAAATAAATTGAATAAGTATTAAATACATATTAAATTGGATTTAATGTTGTAGTTTAATATGAATCTAGAATTCGTACTTTGAGTACTTATTCGCAAAAACGAGTTTGACTCGCACAAAATCAAATTGTTGTTTGAACATTGGATGGTCATTAATTATCAGATTAATTAATTTGATTAGATTGATTGATAACATGCTTGTGTGAATACATGGTTGTGATGCATGAATAATATATTTCGGATGGATATTAGATGGGTGGGGTAATTTTGGAAATTGTTGTAATAAATTTGGAATTTATTAATTGGACCTGCTGTCCAGCCTTATTACCTCCTTATTCTTTGTATTCTGTTCTCACATATTCCCCTCAATGTAAATGAGGCTTCTTTAGAAGTGTAGTGTAACAGGTAGAAGTAATACATGTGCTAGCGGGAGAGAGAAAGAGAGAGATTTGATCTAGGATCAATGTGTAAAGTATCCATCCGCATATCATTATTATTTTATTCATATGCGCTTTATTATGTGCTTAGAATGCATGTTTAAGGGTGGATGATGATGAGACCTTAACAAAGATAATAAATGATTGCCATTTGTACGCGAAAAACCCTCATAAAATATTAAGCGTTTTTCCTCACATTGAGTGATTCTTACTCAAGATCCAAGACTGGCATTGACTTGTTGGCCAAAGTCAAGGCCTTTTTCCATTGAGGATGTGTTTGAATCACGAGAGCTTTGTTCCATATTGGTGTCTTGTCCAAGTTGTGGTTTGTTGGCCAAAGTCAAGACCACTTCTTGTCCATCGACATTGATTACGAAGCTTTCCATGGTCAATGGGCCACGCTTAACTGGGATCACTAAGTTTGTTGTGCCAAAGCCAAGGCTTAGTTGATTCAGAGGAAATAGCTTAGACAATATATTAGATATATTGGCATATATAATATATATGTTTCGGACTTGGAGTCCCCCTACCGGATCTATAAATTGGATGGGATCCAATCGATCTTAGAGATCTACCTAGTTAATTATCATACAATTTGTTGGCCAAAGTCAAGATTGTGTGTTATTTAATGGGATCCTAGCCCACTAGGAAACACGATTTCCCGAGTACTCGACAGAGGGTTAGAGGCTCGCCGAAAAATAGTGGGAGGCATGTATTAAATTTACAATATTCGTTTAGTTACTTGCTATAAGCGCTCAAATAAAATATCATTCGTCAACTAAATTAAATGTTAGTTGGAATAATATTTAATCGTTGTTTTAAAAACAGTTGGACTGTATTCAAACTATTCATTTATAGTTGATTTTATAATTGGATTATAGTAATCAATATCATTGAATTTATCTATTAAAATTATAGTTGATTAAATAGTTGGACTATTGTAATCATTATAATAAATAGTACCTATAATCGTTGATTAAATAGTTGGACTATTAAAATCAAGATAATGGTTTAATTTTCAAATTAGGAAAAATTTCATGATGGTCCTAGAAACTAATGAGTTACTTTATTTGATAAAATAACATATTAGGCCTAAGCCCGGAGGAGTTAAGTAATAGTAGAGCATGATCTTTGGAAGATTAATGTAATGATAACTTAAGTGCTTAAACCATTAAACTTTTCAAATAGACTCCTTAATTTCTTAATCAGAACTAAGGATTAGATCCTTAAAGTATGGTACTTAAATTGAATGATCTTCATAAATCTATACTTAGATTTTAGAAGTACTAAATTGCAATAAATAACTCTTGGAGAGTTAATGACTATTCTCAAGGAGACAAAGTCAAACTTTGCAATTAGGCAAGTAGCGCAAGGCGCACCTTACTTCGATATTCTAGAAGGCCAAGGCTTGGCCAAAAGGTTCTGGAGTGTTGAAAATGACAAATCCTAAAATCATTATATGTTGGTTTCTAATTAGGTCCCAAGAATCATGAAATCAAGCATAAAAACGCATGAATACTTCAAGGAGTAAGGCGGAATACATACTCACATTGAATGGTTTTGATGAAATGAAGAACACAAGCCTTCAAGCTCCCTCAAAACTCACGGCAGTAGCTCCTCCTTGCTGTGGACTGCTCGGTTTTGGCCCTTGTTGAACCTCCAAGATTCAGCCGTGGTAGAACTCCATGGAAGCTCAAAAAATAAATCCAAGCTCATAAATTCGTTTCCCTATCACCATAATATAACCCAAGGTGTGTGCTAGCACTAGACTTCTTCATTGCTTCTCTATTTTGTGTGTCCAAACCAAAAAAATTGAAGAAGAATCGGTCTCAAACCGTGAGAGAGAGAGAAGCTTTTCTTGTTAGAGAATAAACCCTAAAAAACGTAAGGGAGAGAGAGAGTATTAAAGAAATATGTATTTTGTTTTTATATATTTTATTTTCCAAAAATAAAATAAAACAAATACACAAACCTTTTTAAAATCTCAAAAAGTCAAAAATCAAAAAGTGCTTTTCAATCATCTATCACTATTCATATCAAGTCACTTTAATAAAGTGACAACATGTCATGTCACATCACTCAAAGTGATAAGTGATTTGACGCTTGATGCGACTAGCGATTTGACGCTTGATGTGACTTGCGTGCCGCGCTCAAATTCGAAATACGAATGCGCTCGCAATCACTCTCGGGCTCGGATTCGCTAATTCCAAATTAACAAATTTTCCGTCACGTCGTAATTAAATGATTACGCCTAGGGAATTCACTATTCACATCACTAACGAATTAATTCTAAATTAATTCGTTCGCCCGAATTAAAATCTAATTTCAATTCCGCGTCGAAATCCAATTTCGTATAATATATCGAATATATTATTTTATCGATTAATTCCAAATTAATCGTTCTCTCTCTTTAATTAATATTTTATCCCAGATAAAATATCTCTGTAATTAATCCCAGATTAATTTTCTCTCTCATCGAATTAATCCCAGATTAATTCTCTCTCTCTCTTCTAATTAATCCCAGATTAATCTAGTGCAAGTCATACATCATGGGTGAATCTTTGGGAAGCGACCCTTGAGATCTCCGGATATGTTGGTAGTAAATATGGTCGTCGGACTATCCGAACACGTAAGTACCTCGTACTACGTTATACCGATTTACAAGACAAGGTTGGCTTCTAGCAAAGCGCCATGCCTACCCAATTCTCCAGAAATATCCTTATATGAATATGTGATCTATATCAAGCGTAGTATACTGAAGTATTGCGTATTTCTGTCCAGTATCGGATGATCACGTGCTAGGCCTGGGGCTGTAATTGTGTCTTCCCCGTACGAAGCACATATCGGATGTCTGGTAACTAGTCTCTATAATCGGATATACATGACCTAGTCATAATATCCTAATAGCTCGAGCATTCAAGAGCACCAGTCCCGTATCCTACGTGACATCATCTCCACTATGACTGGAGTGATACTTTCGTCTTGACATCACACCCAACACACTACGATTCTCAATATACCCAGTATCGGCGTACACAGAACCGGTTAAAGCCGTGGACGACCTCAACTAAAGTATATTGATTGTCGTAAGCATTAGCGGTGCAAGTCTCAGGTTAAGACCAAATACACCTACCCTGATAGCAGACTCCCATAGACACATAGTCATACTACCAATGGGATTCTGCGGGGGGTCTATCCAGAGCGAAGCTGTTTCCTGTACCATCGGTAAAACACAACCTCCTATTACACTTGCATGAGTATCATATACCCAAATATATGAGAACTATGATGTTGTGTCCTCACAAAGGCGCACAAGTGTAATACTAGTCTTTTACGTATTTATCGATGTCCAATCTCGATAATACTATGACTAGGGATATTTAATGATTTATCCTTCGTGGACTGATACTGTCTCATATCATTCTCCGTCCAGGAACAAATCATATGGACCTCCTATCATTTATATATCTAGGTGATCTAATAATAAATGATAAGAGTGCAATCTCCTTTGTCACATAGTTAATTTGTACAACAACACCATGATCTGTACAAATAGTGACGCTATGGGTCATAATTGTCCAACAATCTCCCACTTGGCCTATAGCCAGTCACTCGAGTGTCTTACACCCGAACTATGTACGGTTGGCTCAAACTGCTGAGAAAAGCTTTCGTCAGCGGATTTGCATGATTATCATCTTGATGCGACTTATTTGATCATCACATCGCCACGATGTATGATCCGAATGAATCAGATGAATATCTAAGTATGTATCTGGTTCGTTGATGAGACCATTAATTATTTAGCCTGTGCTGACGCTTTGCTCAGCTGCTAACAGAACTATTTCTAATCTAATTAGATTTGTATCGACCCAAACGACTTCTATTGCTACTTCAGCTGCAGCAACAACCCGCATTTATTGTTTATTCGATAACAGAATCTTGCTTGTAAAATTTCCAGCTCACTGTACCGTTATTCAAACTTTATAGTACCGTTTGCGACTTTTATTCGTCTTTGTCGGTTATTGGAAACTTGCTACAGTGACCCCAGTCACTTCAAGTTCTCCTTCTCCATAAACTAAGACAGCATCCTTAGTTCTCTAAGATACTAACGGATGTTCTTAACATAAATCCAGTGACTTTCACTCGGATTGGCCTGTTTGTGAATCCATATGCTCAAAGCATATGAGACACAAGGTCTCATACATTTTTCAATGTACGGTTTCTAGGAGAGTATTTCGAAAGCCAAGCTTTCACCGATATTTATTTTATGGGAATATCATTTCCAAGAAATGACGTATTATCATTATTTTATAGGACAGCCACTGTTAGTGCGCTCCCACTAACCCTCTTATTTACACAAGAATCATTTTCGTTTTTGAATTAAATCATAAATCATTATGATTACATCAAAACGATAATTCCAAGAACCTAATGCTTGCTTCAATCCAATCATGGATCAAATAACAAGCATTATCTAAATGGATTTACCATGGCAACACGTAAAAGGTTGAATCGTAATCAACACAATGTTGATAACGATACCTTTCCGTTAAAGCCTAGCTTTATACGTTGGTATGTTGCCATCCATGTATGTCTTCCTAGAAGACTTTTAAGTACCAATAGGCACAATGCCTTGTGGTACATCAACTAGTATCCAAACTGGTTGATATACATGGAATCCATTTCGGATTATATGGCACTTTGCCATAATTTGGGAGTTGATACCTTGTATCACTTCCTCATACGTAGTCAGTTGGTATTCCTCAATAAGATAGACATCTTTATGAGGTGCGATCATAAACCCATACTCCAGGTTGTTTTCTGACTCTCTCCGACCTACGCGGTTCTTGTGTATTCGAAGATTAATGGTAATAGTCTCATTATTGATGAACTATTCATGTTCCATTAAGATTCGGTGCCTTGAACAGTATTACTCCGATTTTCATCGAGTTATACTATCCTCCCACTTACCACTGCATATCGGTATTCCTCTTAGGAAGACCGTATGGTGAGCAACAATCTAATTGTTCTCTTGTGAGGTGTATAAGTGCAATACTTATGGTATCCCTAGGATAACCTACATTTGGCACTAATCCAATTTGGGTTCTTGTTTGGTATCATCCAAACGTATGCCTAGCATACCCAAATCTAACAGGTATGAGAAACTTGGTTTCTTTCCCGTTCATATCTAATATGTAATCTATCAAACAGATTTTATGGAACATTATTCAAAATAAGTTCTTGCACTATTTAGCATATCCGTTGAAGGAAATGGTAGCTCAGAGCGACTCGTGATTAACCTTATTATGTCTAACAAAATTTGGTTAATCCTGTTCGGACACACCGTCAAACTGACATGTTCCGGGAGGAGTCCTCTTTTAAAGAATACTACACTCTTTCAAGTATACGAGAAACTTATTGCTTAAGTATTTTCCATTACGGTCTTACCGTGACGATTTAATACTTTAGCCGATCTGTTTGTCTATTTCGTGTCGAAACTCTAAAAGTTTCCGATTTGTGTTCTTCAAAAGAAACACATAACCATACGCGATGCCACATCCGTAAAGGTCACGAAATATTCATATCCATATCTAGCCTAGCTAGACATGGGCCCACGTGATTCACTATGAATTAGGGCTAACAGATCAGTGGCATTTACACTTTTACCAAGTAAATAGTATTTTAGGCATTTTGCCCAATAAACTAGATTCGTAGACTTTATTTGAATAGAATCAAATCAGTCCAAGTACCCACTCTTCGAAAGTGTGGATATACGAGTCTTGTTTGATTGTGTCCCAGACAACAATGCCACAATTAGGTTTCTTAACTGATCAAATCAGTTTGAGCTATATATTTGTCATGTTATATATTTGAGATATTGTTTATATTCAAAGTATAAATTCTGTTATTCACATCTAATGTGTTTATCTCAATATCATCTTTATACAATAAAATACTTTAGTGTTCTAGAATATAAAGGTTCACCCGCAATGGGTTAAACACTCATATATAGATAATGTATCTAGTCAAACTAGTTACATTATAATAGTTCCTTAATTTAAGTACTAACCCGAAGGTAGTTCCTAATTCAGGTATCTACGGTTAAAACAGCGACTTTCGTCCCGTTTCCAATTCGCAGATAAATCTCAATAGAAGTCAGTATCCTGCTCATAGCAGATTCTGAACATCATTACATATTTATGTACCACACTAAGTATCTAAAATCTAATTTTAATACTAGTTGGAAACATATTTATGACAAACATATTTCAAGTCAAAGCCTTCTAAAATCTAAGTATAGATTTATGAAAATCCTTCAATTTCATTATCATACTTTAAGGATCTAATCCTTGGTTCTGATTCGGAAATTAAAGAGTCTACTCGACAAGCTTAATGGATTAAGCACTTAAGTTATCATTACAAGATCTTCCAAAGATTATGCTCTACTATTTGCTTAACTCCGTGCTTAGGCATAATATGTTATTTTATCAAATAAAGTAACTTGTTATTTTCCAGGACCATCCTGAAACTTTATTCCCAATTTGAAAATTATAGTCGTCTAAATACATTTTCACCCAGGATTATGTCTTAAACACTAATCTGTCATTTTTATATCTTGATTCTAATAGTCCAACTATCTAATCAACGATTTGTGGTGCACCTACCAGATGACATCTTTTGTTGATTCTTTTGTAGCCTTTTGGCTTTGTAGCCTTTTAGCTTTTTCCTAGGAGGGCATGTCCTCTCTAGTGCCTGGGTATGCCCCTTTTCTCTTTGTATAGTTTTCTTTGGTTATAATACTTACCTTATCCAAAAAAAAAAAATCTAAATTAATTAACCTTAATTACATTGATTACTATAATCGAATTATAAAATCAATTGTAAACTGAAATTAATTAATTCAAATATATTGATTAATATAATCCAATTATATATAATCAACTATAATACAGTCCAAATGTTAATTAAAACAACAATTTAAATATTAGTCCAACTAACATTTAATCTAACGACGAAATAATTTGAATGAGCGCGTATGGCGAGTAATTGAAAGAGTATTGCAAATTCAATTCTTGCCTCCCACTATTTTTCGGCGAGCCTCTAACCCTCTGTCGAGTACTCGGGAAATCGTGTTTCCTAATGGGCTAGGATCCCGTTAAATATCACACAATCTTGACTTTGGCCAACAAATTGTATGATAATTAACTAGGTAGATCTCTAAGATCAATTGGATCCCATCCAATTCCTAGATCCGATAGGGAGACATCCAAGTCCGAAACATATATCTTATATATGCCAATACATCAAATGTATTACCTAACCTTTTTCCTCTGAATCAACTAAGTATTGGCTTTGGCACAACAAACTTAGCGATCCCAGTCAAGCACGACCCATTGACCATGGAAAGCTTCGTAATCAATGTCGATGGACAAGAAGTGGTATTGACTTTGGCCAACAAACCATAACTTGGACAAGACACCGATATGGAACAAAGCCTTCGTGATTCAAACACATCTTCGACAGACAAAGGCCTTGACTTTGGCCAACAACCAATGCCGTCTCGGATCTTGAGTGAGAATCACTCAATGGAAGGAAAGACACTTAATATTGAACGAGGGTTTTTTCGCGTGTAAATTGGCCACCAATTTATTATCTTTGTTAAGGTCTCATCATCATACACCCTTAAACATGCATTCTAAACACATAATAAAGCGCATATGAAATAAAATAATAATGATATGCGGATGGATACTTTACATTGATCCTAGATCAAATCTCTCATTTTCTCTCTCCAAAGCTAGCACATGTATTTATTTCTACCCGTTACACTACACTTCTAAAGAAACCTCATTTACATTGAGGGGAATATGTGAGAAGAGAATACAAAGAGTATAGAGGTGATAAGGCTGGACACGCAGGTCCAATTAATAAATCAAATTTATTACAACAATTTCTAAATTGCCCCACCCATCTAATATCCATCCGATATACATTATTCATGCATCGCAACCATGTATTCATACAAGCATGTTATCAATCAATCTAATCTAATTAATTAATCTGATAATTAGTGATCATCCAATGTTCAAACAATGATTTGATTGGATTAGATTGATTGATAACATGCAACAACGATTTGATTTTTTTTTGCTCGAGTCAAACTCATTTTGCGAATAAGTACTTAAAGTATAAATTCTTGAATTAAATTAAACTACATTATTAAATCCAATTTAATACGCATTTAATTCTAATTCACTATTTAATTCTAAATTAAATATTACACTTTATTAATAAACCTTTTACGACTTAAATTCCAAATTTAATCGTTTTGGGTCTCAAAGCCCGATTATCATCTAATGTTTATTTAGTTAAAGTCCAATGGGCTTTTACTTAATTTCTATAAGGCGTGGACTTTTGGTCAACTCGGGTCAAACCGAATAACAAAATTCCAATCCGGGAGTTACCCCATAAGCCTTTAAATTAATTTTGGCCCATTAGGCCAAATTAAATAATTAAGGTCCATTAAGTCATAATTGGACTTTATGGATGCGGTTTTGGTCCTAATTGGATCCAACCAAATTGGCCTAAACCTAACTTGGTACAACCAAGCCCAAAAGCCCAATTACAACCTATAAGGCCCAATTTCCAAAATAAGCCTAAATTAATTAACTTATAAAATTCCAAATTCCATAATTAATTAACCTAAGTGTAATACACAATTAATCACCCAATTAACATTCCTAAAACATCAATTAGCCTAATTAATCATGCACTTTAATAACAAATAGTGTCCAACACAATTTATTAAAATCAAACCCATTTTACATGCTTAAAGTCTCGACAATTAGGGGTTTTTCCAATCCGATTCGGTTTCAATCCAATTGAATCCAAAATCATCATTTCCCAAATCAATTCAACTCATCCAATGAATTAAAATCAAAAAAGTCTCAGGTTAAAACCAAATACACATACCCTGATTGCAGACTCCCATAGACACATAGTCATACTACCAATGGGATTCCGCGGGGGGTCTATCCAGAGCGAAGCTGTTTCCCGTACCATCGGTAAAACACAATCTCCTATTACACTTGCATGAGTATCCTATACCCAAATATATGAGAACTATGTCGTTGTGTCCTCACAAACGCGCACAAGTGTAATACTAGTTTTTTACGTATTTATCGATGTCCAATCTCGATAATACTCTGACTAGGGATATTTAATGATTTATCCTTCGTGGAATGATACAGTCTCATATCATTCTCCGTCCAGGAACAAATCATCGGGACCTTCTATCATTTATATATCTAGGTGATCTAATCATAAATGATAAGAGTGCAATCTCCTTTGTCACATAGTTAATTTGTACAACAACACCATGATCTGTAGAAATAGTGACGCTATGGGTCATAATTGTCTAACATTATAATCTTCTGGGAACATAAAGGACAAATCCTAAAATGTCTGCCTAAATTGTGGCAAACGGGATCGCGGAAGCGTGACTGCCGTTTGGACAAAGCAGACATGAAGGAATTGAAGACAGGTAAGGCTCTGACTTCAAATTTATTTTTCAAAATTATGTTCACTACTAGTATTGAAATTGGATTTTAGATACTTAGTGTGGTACATAAATTATGTACTGGTGTGCAGCATCTGCTATGAGCAGGATACTGAATTCAGTTGAGATTAATCTGTGAATAAGAAACGGGACGAAAGTCGTTGTTTTAACCGTAGATACCTAAGTTTAAGAACTACCCTACGGGTGTGTACTTAAATTAGGAAACTGTTATAATGTAACTAGTTTGACTAGAAACATTATCTCTATATCTTGTATAATTCGTTGCGACTATACCTTTATATTCTAGAACACTAAAGTGTTTTATTATATAAAGATGATATTGAGATAAACACATTAGATGTGAAACTTATGAGTGGCATTGTTGTCTGGGACACAATGAAACAAGAACTTGTATATCCACGCTTTTGAGGAGTGGGTACTCAGACTGTTTTGATTCCAATCAAATAAGTCTATGAATCTAGTTTATTGGGCAAAGTGCCTAAAACACTATTTACTTGGTAAAAAGTGTAAATGCCACCGATCTGTTAGCCCTAGTTCATAGTGAAGCAAGTGGGCCCATGTCTAGCTATGCTAGATATGGATATGAATATTTCGTGACCTTACGGATGTAGCATCGCGTTATGGTTATGTGTCTCTTTTGAAACAATAATCAGGAACTTTTAAAGTTTCGACACGAAATAGACAAATAGATTGGCTATAGTATTATACAGTCACGGTAAGACCGAGATGGAAAATACTTAAGCAATAAGTTTCTCGTATACTTGAAAACTATAGTATCCTTTCAAATGAGGACTCCTCCCGGAACACGTCAATTTGACGGTATGTCCGAACGGAGAAACGGAATTTTGTTGGACATGATAAGGTTAATCATGAGTTGCTCTAAGCTACCATTTCCTTCAACGGACAAGCATAAACATTGCATAACTTATTTGAATAAGGTTCTATAATAATCTGTTAGACAGACTTCATATTAGATATGAACAGGAAAGAAATCGGGTTTCTCACTCCTGATGATTTGGGAATGCTAGGCATACGTTTGGATGATACCAAACTAGAACCCAAATTGGATAAGTGCCAATTGTAGGTTATCCTAAGGATACCAAAGTATAGTACTTATATACTCACAAGAGAACAATTAGATTGTTTCTCGCCATGCGATTTTCCTGAAAGGAATACCGATATGCAGTGGTAAATGGGAGGATAGTAGAACTCGATGTTATCGAAGTAATACTGTTCAAGGCACCAAGTCCTTAATGGAGCACTAACAGTTCATCAAGGATGAAACTGTACCAGTAACCTTCGAATACACAAGAACCACGTAGTTCGGAGAGAGTCAGAAAATAACCTGTGGTATGAGATTCTGATCTCACCTCATAAAGATGTCAATCTTTTGGGGAATACCAACTAACTACGTATGAGGAAGTTATACAAGGCATCAACTCCCTGTTGGATAATATGACCCATAGCGTCACTATTTGTACAGATCACGGTGTTGTTGTACAAATTAACTATGTGACAAGGAAATTGCACTCTCATCATTTGTGATTAAATCACCATAGATATATAAATGAGAGAGGTCTCTATGATTAGTTCCTGGACTGAGAATGATATGAGACAGTATCAGTCCCCGAAGGATTAATCATTGAATATCCCTGGCCGAGTATTATCGAGACTGGACATCGATAATGCGGAATAGGCTAGTATTGCACTTGTGTGCGTTGTGAGGGCACAACGGCATAGTCTCATATATATAAGTATTGGATACTTATGCAAGTGCGATAGGAGGTCGTGTTTCACCGATGGTACGGGAAACAGCTTCGCTCTGGATAGACCCCTCGGAATCCCATTGATATTATGACTATGTGTCTATGGGAGGCCGAAATCAAGGTAGGTGTGTATAGTCTTAACCTGAGACTTACATCGCTAATACTTACGATAATCGATAGACTTTGGTCTCAGTGGTACAGGGCTTTAACCGGTTCTGCGTACACCACTTCTGGGTTTATCAGAGAGTCGTAGTGTATTGGGTGTGATGTCAAGACGGAAGTATCACTTCAGTCATATTGGAGATGATGTCACGCAGGATATGGTATTAGTGCTCTTAAGTGTTGCGCAACCAATCAGGATATTGTGACCAGGTCATGAATATCCGATTATAGAGACTAGTTACCAGACATCCAACATGTGCTTCGGACGGGGTAGACACTTATCCAGCCCCAGCCCTAGCACGTGACTATCCGATACTGGGCCGATATACACAATACTACGGTATACTACGCTTGATACAGATCTATATATTCCTGTAAGAATATTTCTGGAGAATTGGTAAGCATGGCGCTTTGCTAGAAGCCAACCTTGTCTTGTAAATCGGTATAAACGTAGTACGAGGTACTTACGTGTTCGAATAATCCGACGACCGTATTTACTGCCAACATATCCGGAGATCTCATGGGTCGCTTCCTGAAGATTCACCGATGATGTATAACTCGCACTTTAATTAATCTGGGATTATTAGAAGAGAGAAAATTAATCTGGGATTAATTGCGGAGATATTTTATCTGGGATAAAATATTAATTAAAGAGAGAGAACGATTAATTTAGAATTAATCGATAAAATAATATATTCGATATATTATAAGAAATTGGATTTCGACGCGGAATTAAAATTAGATTTTAATTCGGGCGAACGAATTAATTTAGAATTAATTCGTTAGCGACGTGAATAGTGATTTCGCTAGGCTTAATCATTTAATTACGACGCGACGGAAAATTCGTTAATTTGGAATTAGCGAACCCGAGCCCAAGAGTGATTGCGAGCGCATTCGCATTTCGAATTCGAGCGCGGCACGCAAGTCACATCAAGCGTCAAATCGTTAGTCACATCATGCGTCAAATCAATTGTCACTTTGAGTGATGTGACTTGACAACATGTCACTTTATTAAAGTGATGTGATGTGACTTAAAGTAAAAAGTAGAAGTGATATGGTTGTTGGAAAAAGCATTAATAAACTTTTACTTTTTGACTTTTGATATATATATATATGAAAAATGATTTATATATTTGTTTTTGTTTTTGGAAAATAAAAAAAATATATAAACCAAAAATCAGTTTCTCTCTCTCTCACTCACCACTCACGCACTTCTCCTTTTCCCTCTCTTTTCATCTTCCTCTCATTCACGGCTTAGAGCCAATTCATCTTCCTCTCCATTTTGGTCACTGCCGAATTGAAAGAGAAGCAAGTGAGAGTGTTTTGTTGCAAAACAATAGTGCTAGCACACACTTGGGTTACATTATGGTGATAGGGAAACGAATTTGTGAGCTTGGAAAGCTTGAAGCTTGGAGCTTCAATGGAGTCTTGCATGGCCAATTTTGGAGCATCAAAACAGCCCCCACCGGCTGTCCACTGCAGTTCAAGAAGGCCCAAAACCGAGCTTGATGGAGGCAGAAACATGAAGTGCGAATTTGGTCCATCTTCGTTGCATCCAACCGATCAATGAGTTTTTATTCCGCACCTCATTTGACTTGTATTAACTCGTTTTTATGCATGATATGTGATCCTTGGGACTTGATTGAAACTCAACAATGGTATCAGAGCTATTGGTTGCATAAAAACGAATTAGGGTTCTTGAGCAAAATTTGGGGTTTTTTGATTTAAGCATGATTTTGACAAATTGTTGTTTAAGAATGCTTGTATATGAATTAATTAGAGTTATATGTAATCAATTTGATGAAAAATTAATTGGATTGATTTTCCCCATTTGCTTAATGTTGGCCAAAACTTTAATTTGGGTAAACTCAATTTGAGCATCAAATGATTAAATTGTTTAGCATAGAATGCTTGAATGAGGTTGAATTGATGTTGTGCATAATCAATTTCATGAAATTTGGTTGGATCCATTTTTCCCTAAATTTTGGGCATGACAAATTTGGGTAAACTTGATTTTGAGCATGTTTAATGAAATTGGATGATTTAGAATGCTTGAATGTTGTTTAATTGATGATTGATTAGATCAATTTGATGAAAAGTGTTTGGAACAATTTTTCCCCAATTTGCTTGTGATGGCCGAATTTGGCAAGT